>NMRB01002178.1:17205-35911 GCA_002633025.1 Notospermus geniculatus | reverse complement strand
TATGGTAGGCCGGAGTGGACTTAATTCTTATTTAATGGACCCATTAAATGTTATTTTATGGATCCATATATTCGGGCAATTAATGGATCCATTATTTCAGCCAATAGCGTCTTGTTTTTATATGGACTCATTAATTCGAATATATGGACCCATTAATTCGAATATATGGACCCATTAATTCCGACACGAGCTTCCGCCGGTAAATACCCGATTCGACCAATCATAATTCAGTTTTATCGGCGGAAGTGAAGTGGTGCGAATTTATGGGTCCTATAAAGCTGAATCCTGATTGGTGGAAACCGGTATTTACCGGCGGAAGTTCGTGTTGGAATTAATGGGTCCATATAATCGATTTAATGGGTCCATATATCCGAATTAATGGGTCCATATATTCCAATTAATGGGTCCATATAAAAACAAGACGCTATTGGCTGAAATAATGGATCCATTAATTGCCCGAATATATGGATCCATAAAATAACATTTAATGGGTCCATTAAATAAGAATTAAGTCCACTCCGGCCTACCATACACGGGGCCCGTATTAAACAACGTAGTGATTATTCACACGCCATGTTTTTCAGTCTGTTGACTAGCGCAGTGCATAGACGGAGGGACTGTAACCCAAAGGTCGCGGGTTCGAATCCCGGTAGTTGTCCTAGTTTTTCTTTTTTCCCCTTTTTTACTTTCTTTTTCCTGTCTCAGAGAACTGTTGTGAATCTTATAAATTTCTACATGGAACAATTGGTTAATTAATCTTGGTGATACTGATAAAGTCGGTCGGCTACAGAATCGTCACATCAACATGGGCAAGGGCACACCCTGGTATTCGGACTCATCCCCATACTCTGACCCACAACCCCAGGGGAGTTAGCTATGCGACTGACGAAAACCGACATAATGCGTCATATATAGGTGTCTAAGACTTGGGTCATAGAAACAGGCTGCAATACCAGATGACGGACCTGACCTAGGCACCTATCGGAGTATAAGAACATCTTCCATTATCGGCCTACATATTTGAGTGATAAGACAGGTTGTCAGGGGCGTAGCTAGCTCTTTGGCCTGGGGGGGAGGCAAAACGTCCTCTGGGGTGGGAGGCAAAAGACCATATTTTGCTAATTTTCGGTCAAAATGTGCATAACACGTTTTTCCGGGCCACCTGGGGGCACTTGCCCCCCCCCCGCCCCCTCTAGCTTCACCTCTGGTTGTGATGCAAATGTTTGTCAAGAGCTCCCTGGGCACAATACATGTAGGGGACGTACAGTAAAACCTCGCCATGCACTTGCCCAGAATCAAACGTTAATCTACTGACTTATGAGATCGAAATAGGCCGAAGTAGCATTCGTTCCAAGCTGGTACCCTGCAAGTGGCCATGTATGGCTCATTTTGCCGAATTCTAAAATTTCGCCGTGAAAATATCATCTTTTCCTAATTTACACAGCAAATTGTGGGCGGGGCAGAACCTAATGATGCTTATGAATATTAATACGTACTTGCTGTGTAAATAAAAATTCACTCCTTAGTAACACAGCATGCTGTGCAAATAGCCTCGGCCTAACTAATATTTAACGCCGTGGCTATTTGCACAGGAAGTTGCCGTGCAAGCAGTACGATATTTCTTTGTTTTAGTACTGCTTACACAGCAGATTCTAAACCAATGAAAATGCGAGATCATAATGAGGGCGCATTAAGATAATTTATGCGCGGGACGTTTTAAACAACGAAGTGATTATTCACAGGGACGCCGCCCGTGTATGCAGTGGCGGATATAATAGTAGGTCCTGGTCGGTAATTCGGCTTAACGCATTTGTCATATTGTACAGTCTCAAAATATGAAGTTCAAGACTATAAATACGGAACCATACTGTTAGCGAGTTTTCGCAAACAAAGCGCCCGAAACGCCAACGCGAACGTCTATTCTTTTGTTCGGTGCTCTATTCGTTGCGTCGAACAATGGGATTGGCGTTTCGGTGGCTTTGGGAAAACTCTATTGTGTGGGATCTTGTCCTGAACCAGGTAAAAAATTCAAGGTCACGTCTTCAGTCAGTTGACTAGCGCAGTTGATCATTCAGCGACTTCCGACGGGTTTTCCTAGACCACCACACAAATGGTACAATGGCAAAAACTTCGGCATCAGCAAATAATACACCGCTCGTCTGACTTTCAGAAACACCATTGCAAACATGTTGCATGTAACTCTAATTTTATTTCTTTTGCCATAGTTTCGTTATTTGAATATATTTTCACAGAAACGCAATGTCCTTGATCTGAGCAACAATACATACCTGACTTACGTGATGTGTATGAATTTGTAGAAAGAATATTTAAATGATTCCAATAATTATGGCCAAATAAAATATTGTCCTCAACGTGTATGTAATGAGTGTTGTATTATTTTTGAATGCATGAATATTTTCAACTGGTGCTTGGATAATACCATAAATTTCAACAAGAAGTGAATACCGGTACTATAGAATGGTGACCGACTTTACATTCTGGTTGTGAAAGAACCTAATGCCTTCGACCTGTAGACGTTATTGGACGCCATCTCTTGTTGTCTCTCCATTGACCGACTCAGGGCGAATACAGTGGCGCCAGCAAATAGGCTGGCTGTCTGTCATGTTCTGGAGGTACTTTGAAAGTGCCTTATGGTCTTGTATTTCTCTTGAACCAGCGTGGCGTGGTGGTGTTTTTTTTCAAAGCTGGAATCGCCAGTTTTTCTTCATGCAGTTCAGCTTTAACAAAGATTTAGCTCTGTAGCCACACTCAACGGCGCTCTCTTGCCTGGGCTCTCTTGAAATACATGTACATAGTAGTTGTTTGAGGAACGTCACAACATTGGTCCTTGTTGGCGCCTGGTCATGAGGGAGGTTGAAATCAGCTACTTATCACGGATCCTTATACGTATACCGATCGAAATGTACACAAAATTTGTCCTTGTTGTGCAGAATTACATCCGTATACAATTCATGATAAGTCGCTGGTCTCAACCTCCCTTATGTTTTGCACCTTTAATACTTAACTCATCGTGGGCGCGAAATCAGTGTCCTAATATATGAAGTAGGCCTAATGTTCGGGACGAACGAAGCAGTGGTCGCGGGGTGAGTGGCCGGGGGGGGGGGCGGTTGTTGCATCGTGAGGTTTTAAAAAAGGCAAATATTAAAAAAGAGGAAATCATGTGGGACCGTGCTAGAAGTGGTCGTGTTATCGAGGTGGTTGCGTTATTGAGGTATAGTCGCCGACCGGGGATGCACTGTTTAAGTACAAATAATCACTGCGCAGCAGGCATTGACGTATTTGAACGGATGCACATCACACAGCCATAGTGGGCCTAGCAAGGCGTATCTCAGTCAGATGACACATGTTCCATTGGGAATATGTAAATCAGCAGAGGATTTATTGATGAATAGTGGACTGATCTTACACAGCTGTAGAGTGCAACACAAGGAAACCACTGGAGATGGGTGGAGTGTTCACTCACGCTTTTCACGATAATTTCCCCATGAAAAATCATGATAAAGGGACATTAGTATCGACAATGGATTGTATTTTTTAATTAACCGCGTTCAACGGAACTATCTTGAAACTGTGGCTGTAAGAGAAAATCCCGAAGGCCAGCGATTAGGAGACAGTCTGCCAGCAGGATTTCATGATGAATACCATTGTAGCGGCTACGAAAATACAGGTATGTTCTAAAATCGAACACTGAGAGATTTGTACGTTGTATAGTCATATCGGCCTACTGCCTTAATACATGCACGTAAAGGTCCAGAAACTTCATTGAGTTGACTTTTTACCACTGCAGTTACAAGTTAGTGCTGTATTAACTTACTGTGATGGCATGTGCAGATTTTTTAGCTCACCCGTGAGCTTTAGTCTTGGGTCAGCGTCCGTCGTCGTTGTCCGGCGTTAGCAGGGCACGTTTCGTAACCGGTGGAGCTATTTTGATCTGAAACTTCAGATGACCTATGACACCAAGCTTCGGTCCGATTCGATTCTTGGCTTGGCCTCCAGGTGGCCGAAACCAGAAACACAAAAAGTGCAATAACTCCTGAACTAAGGACTGGATCATCTCCAAATTTTTATCATAGGTGTGTCTAATTAGGATACTTAACATAGACGTACTTTTCTGGGTCACAGAGGTCAAAGTTCGACAAAAGTAACGAACCTGCCACAGTTCTTCATTATTTCGCCGAGCATCTTCATATCTTGCATAAACGTGTATTAGAGGGGTACCTTCAAAAATACCGAGTTTCGGCCCGATCGGACATCCAATATGGCCACCAGGTGGCGTAACCTGAAAATCATCCAAGTGCTATAACTCAGGAATGGCTTCACACAGAGTGCTCAAACTTGATACTTACCTCCCTCTAGGTGACCTTTACAAGCACGTCAAATTTCGGCCTGATTAAACTTCCAATATGGCCGCCAGGTGGTGTAACCCTAAGATCATCAAATGTGCTATGACTCAGGATCGACTTGACCCAGAACGCTCAAATGTGCTATGTGGCTCCCTCTAGATGACCTTTATGTGCATGTGGATTTTTGGCCCGATCGGACATCCAATATGGCCGCCAGGTGGCATAACCCAAAAATCATTGAAGTCCTGCAACTTGGGGATGACTTGACCCAGATTGCTCATAACTGTGACATGTACATGTACCTCTCTCTGTCATTACACTTTGTACTGGTAGGTTCGATTACTTGGCTTTCGTGATCAGTGGAGTGGGGTAGTGCTTAATGGCGGGTCGTTCGATTTGGGGCTTTGGTAAAGCGAACGG
This sequence comes from Notospermus geniculatus, assembly GCA_002633025.1. Lineage (NCBI taxonomy): Eukaryota > Metazoa > Nemertea > Pilidiophora > Heteronemertea > Lineidae > Notospermus > Notospermus geniculatus. Next base: position 31,127 of record NMRB01002178.1, on the reverse strand, counting down.
ACGGACGTCAACCTCTGTTCTACATTGTTCATCTTCCGAGACTTTCGCACGGCCTCTTCGTGATCCCAGTCGTCGATAGACTTGTTTTAGGCTTTAGGCTTCCTTTACATTGAAGTATACGGTATACGAAAACGCCGGTTTACAATGGCTTCACGGTGGTGAATCCTCGGAATGCCTTTGTTAACCGGCGTTTTCGTATACCGAATACTTCTATGTAAGGGAAGCGCCCAGGGTCCATATTCATAAACATAGGTCTACTTAAGTCAAAGTGTGGTACTTATCTTTTGTGTTGAACAAAGGATAAGTGTCACACTTTGACTTATGAATATGGGCCCTGGACTCTGAAAATCACTTACTTTCTGACATTCTGTCACATTCCTTGAAATGGGGCTCCTAGCTACGATAGAGGGCAGCACACCGAAACCAGGTCCTATACAATGGACGCCTTTTGTGTGGGAAACTGATCAGGACCGGGATGTCAGTTTCATTCCAATAGTTAACCACTAGTGATACCTTGAGGCAGTGAGTTAGGGTCCCATTACTGTAGGAATGCGAGTGATATCAGACAAAAGAGATTTTTCCCTGTGGTTGAAACTTGGCAAAATTTCTACTGGAAGAAATTATTGATAGGAGCTTGCAAATTTTATTTTGTATTTTTTAAAACATTCAAGAAAAGGCTTCCAGGAAATACACACAATAATTTCATCATCAAACATTGCGGGTTCATGAAAATTGCAATTTGTAATTGACCTGTCAGCGTTGCGGAAGGGAGAAATCTGTGTCTCAGAAATGAGCGATGTAAATTTCAATTTCAAATATATCTTTTCACCTATTGTTTTAAAACAAAGTTTGTCAAATAAATTAACCATGGTTGCTGCGTGTTTAGAGCATTTTACATGTCAAAATCTAATAAATAAGCGGTAAAAGCACATTTTCCCCGGAGTTTATCCGGTAAAAAAAATGCCATTCAATTTCCCTCATTGGACGTGAAGTCATGATGGACTCTACGAACTATAACCTATTAAAACAACACTTTCCATGACGCACTGCCTATTTTCCTAAAAAAACTTTATTATTGATATAGGCCTACATGTAGTTGACCATTACCATGGAATTGCACTGATACGAACGAGACACAGCAATGGTGTGTCTCAGTAATTAAGTCTGTAAATAGAATGATATTTCCAATGCATAATCATGATAGTAATAGGACCATCGCATTTTATTGATTTGCTCAGGTGCACAGCTGTTTCATAGGCTTCAGCTTCGTCAAACCGATTATCAGAATTAACCCCTTTCAATTAAATATTGAATCCACAATGATGACATTATCAGTTCTTATATAACAAAGGTCTGCTTGTAGTAGATTAATCATTGCATTTTATTGATTTTCTCAGGTGAACAGCTGTTACACATAGTCTGTGCTTGTTGAGCCTTGTGCATGCACGCTGCAGGTCAAACCAACCATCAGAATTAACCTGTTATTGAAAATTGAATCCAATAAGACATGGCGACAATATCACTTCTTATATGATCATAGTAAACCTACTCCACGAAGAAGTTTATTCTTATTGCATTTTGTGATTTACTCAGGTGGACAGCTGTTGATACATAAGCTTACTACAGGGTGTTTAAAAAAAAGTTGTCATCTCTAAAATATCTCCTAGAACCCAAACCCATGAATATTTCTGGCTCAGATTTTGTAAGCTGTTAGGTGTAGACATACTCATAATGTTTATGTAATGTTTGTACGAGGGTGTCTTGTTATGACGGAACAGTGACCACAAAAGTAAAAGGGTCCGAAATGCAAGGTGTCCTCCAAACAATAAAAGAGCCATGATGATGTGAATGCATTGAGGACATTTCAACGATTGGGCTGAAGGGATCATGGTGGCCATGTGGAAGGTATGGCATGCCTGGCAAATTCTGTACGCAGCAAATGAAATAATTGTTTCATTGCTTTCTGATCTTTATTTTTTTTTGGTATTTTTCACCTGCTCAGTACGAGGCCTCTCATTTCATCCACGCATGAAGTGGACGGAACCAAAATTTCTCGAGTACCTCCATACATCCTGACCTATCTACATACCAAATCTTGAGCCAAAAATATTCATGGGTTTGGGTACTAGGAGATATTTTAGAGATGACAACTTTTTTTTGAAACAGCCTGTATATCTTTGTGCATGGGCGTTTGTAGGTGCAACAACTGTCAGAATTAGCTCTTATTCATACCGCCCCTCTCTCAAGTTGGTGACTTTCTCTCTCTGCATCTGAGCTTGCCAGACATGTACTGCACTGTTGATTATTGTAAGAAATAAATTAATGAATAAATAAAACTGGTGTAAAATTTCACAATTCCAGTTCAATATTGACTCTACATGTAGTTTAAAGTGTGTTACAATGGATCACCAGTACATTAATTGAATCATTCCTCAATACCGTTTTGAAATGATAAACCGAGCTGCACTCGTAACTGTTAACTTCAATTAGTTAATTTTGATTAATTTCTTAATCAGAAGATACGGCTCGAACAGTGTTTTTCAAAATCCAGGCATGTGACCTTGGAAAGTAGGTCACTGTCACTCACGATCGAAGTTGGGCGAGATCATTATGGGATGCCCGGTTGCGATATTGATTAAAATGCCACTGCTCCTTCGTTATAAAATGCGCGGACAAAAAATGCGTTTGGTACTAAATATTGTCGTATGACCTTGACATATACGTCGAGGTCATCCATTAGAACTTGAACGACATTTTTGGGGATGCATCTGTGGTAGCAATATCTCTAAAATTCAACTTCTCAATCAAATGATACGGGGCTGACAAGGAAAATGTGACGACAAATGTAGTCCCGGTCACCAAGCCGCTGTTTCGAATCTGGGGATCGAACAAGCGTCTGGGTCATAACGCCACTATTTCTGTAACGAGCAGACCAAGATCCTGGTCTGGATGCTGATTGGCTAATCAGGTACAGAGCTAGTCATTCATTCCAATCCGCCGATTCCTCGCATTTGAAAATCACAATCCAGCTGCTGATTGGGCAAGAGAAGTGATCATGTGATCTCGTCATGTCGATGACCATAAATGTCAGTTGGGATTTCTCGATCTCGTCTTCCATCCATACGGATACACAATTCCTGCTCAGTTTCCAGCCTGAAATTCAACTCCAATAAGTTGATACTGTCCAGTACGCTGTCTCAGATCACTTCACCAATCGATTCATTGCCAGATTCAGACATTGGAAGGCTTAGAGGTGAAATATAATCCATTAATGGAAGCGGCCATCTTATGTCACGTGACCTCCTACAGCATTACCCACAATGCACTGTATCACAGCAATAACGGCGTTCTGTGCCAGACGTTTGTGTAGCAGTAGTGCGGGACGAAACGGCTGGCTGCGAGAGACTACGACAAATGTAACTGTCCGACAGACTGGTGATGTGCCATAACAATACATCTGCAACTTTCGTTGAAAGTGTGGGTTTTCAAAAGTTTTCTGTGACCCAGAACTGTTTGACAAGTTATTTTACCCTTCGTGTGCACTATACGGTACCTTTTATTTTGTATTGTACGAGGTAAAATCCTTTAAATTTGTGCAGGAAACCTGTGCAAATAAATGAGTCAGACATGGGAACAGCGATGAGTGCTGTCCAGACACAGATGTGCAAATAGGTTGAACCATTGTTGACATGTTTAAGATGGCGTCAATCCCAATGAAGGGCCTAGATAATTTCAGGTCACAAACACATGTCTATAAATAAGAGGTTATGCACAGGTCTGGAAACGCTCTTCCGAATGGCGATTCCGTTGGTCCAATGACTTTCACGCATGCAAAAGTTTTTCGGAAATCTGGTCAGATATTTCATTGGTCAATATTTCCCGCATACGGTGTCATCATTCCTATGACACCACGGCTTTCGTAGGTCACAACCTATAGATCCACAAAAAAAGAAGAAAAGACTGAAGATTTGAGCTCAACACTTAGCACACCCGTGCTCCATTGACCACCAAATCTCAAGTATTGAATCCAACACTGAGCATTATCCCGCCCAACTGATCACCAAGGTCCAAGACTCAAACCACCACCTTAACCACTGCCATCAATCCCCAAGATTCGAACCCAGCACCGAGCATTATCCCACGGGTAGCTTGGGTAATAGCTACTTATACTTTTCTCTACAGACGATATAATTGCTCTTATCTTTCCAGGCTGCCTGCAGAGGTTTTCTCACACGTAAAAATCTCAAAGAGCAAAACGATGCCGCAACAACCATCCAGAAAAACTACAGAGGGCACAAAACTCGCGAGGACCTTAAAGAGCAGGACAGATCAGCAAGAGTCATTCAACGCAACTATAGAACATATCAGACGAGGAAGGAGGATCGGCCCTGGTGGAAACGGTTCTGCGAAAAATGTAGTAGGGTGAGAAAGAAAGTAACCAAGGTGTTTCATAAACAGAGACATGCCCGACCACCCATTAGCCCAGCAGAAGAGGCGATATACAGACCGCCACTCAATAATCCTTACGATGAGAACCCTGCCCCTGTAGAAGAATATGAAGTCCCAGCGGGGAAGACGTTGACCCTCTTAGAGCTAAGTAAGGTTTTTGAGAGGAAACAAGAGGAGAATGTAGAGGCAAATAAACCACTGAAATTGCCACCAGCAAAACTTGTGCCTGGCATGGATGCAATTGAAGGAAATGTAGGGGCCTACCAACAAACCAAGCCTCATAAGGTAATAAAATACCATATTCCAACGCCACCAGAAAGCCCCCTCGAATCACCGGAGGAACATCCGGAGGCGGCTGAAATAAAAGAGAAGGAAGAGGAGGGAAACTTCTTTACGCGTCTCTTTAAGCCATCAGAAGCGAAACAGGAAGAGAAACAACCGGAAGAGAAACAAAGTGACGATGTGTTGGGGAAGTTGAAAGGCTTCTTCACCAGAGATGAGAAACCTCCAGAGGCAGAGCTACCATTGGTGACCGCTGAGGTGATGGAAGATACAAAGGAAGTCATGGACGTAGAGAAGGAGGACGAGGACACTGATGATGAGGACGTGACAGAAGAGGTTCAACAGGTCGAGACACCAGCAGTACTTGCGAAGTTTCAGACCATGTTTAAGAGAGAATATAACATAAAACCTAAAGACAAAGCTACAGACACGACAGATACAAGTAGAGAGAGTGTAGAGTCGAAAGATGGAGCCACTCATGATGGTACTCCTTTTAGAAAATTCTCTGCTCTTTTTAAGTTGGATGACAAGGACAAGAATACTGATGAAAAAGAAGAGGGCGATGCCCTTTCTAAATTCACTGGGTTGTTCAAGAAGGATAGCGATATCAACAAAAATGCAGACTCATCAGTGAATGAAAATATTGGTGACGTAAAGCAAGACAATCAGGAAGAAGGTGGATTCTTTGGTAAACTTTTCAAAAAGGATTAGAAAAATCCCAAAGAGCAGACGACAGACAATCCGTGGCAAGTTAATGTTTATTTTCAAAAAGGCAACACCTCTTAATGATGTGGCTGAAAGGTGGACAGTATAATATTACTTTTGACAAAATTAGCCATGACTGAGTTTGTAGGCTGTATGTATATGCTGGTGTATTTCGTAGACTTTCCAAGATGTGATAGTCAGTACTGCATAGCAGGAAATTTCAAGTCTTGAGGAGACTGTCGACAGTTGAGGCTTGTATCCACTAGTCAGTTTTGATACCCCGCCTTTGGCGTTATTGACATGTCTTAAGCTTGGCACACAGACGAATATTGCTCAGACATATTTGGCACAGCGTAATTTGAAATCGCAGAGATAAAAACCGTTGCAGTCTGGCCCAGCCACAAGGCATTCAAGGCAAGGAATGAGACTACGCCGCGTGGCTCTGCCATGTTCCTCAAATCCAATCGGTTTGACAACTGGCGCAACCTTATTTGGCACAGCCTCATGGGTCGCAGCTGCGTCTGCCTCGTGGCTCAGCACTATTCACCTTCCTTTATCGTTGACTTGAGATGCTGCCAACCACAAACATCTTTAGATCACGTGTATTAAAATTGGGAGTAAATCTGTTGCGCGTGTTTTATATGAGGGTGTTGTGCGCACGCGTAAGGCATTCCAGTGAGGATTTTGAAACCTTCTGCGCGATCATCACCAGCACACATCGGCGCAGCCCTACTGGTTTCATGCAATTCGGCTACCATTCGGAACGACCTGAGGCGAACTGCTTATCTGCCCACTGTACGGCGCATTTCACCTCGGACACAAGTCCAACGCAGCCATATTGTTTATCAACAAACCCACGTGACCGACCGTGGGACTATTTTGGCCGAATTTTGGCCTGTTAAGACGTTCAACCTTATTTGCTGGATTATTTGAGCCATATTATATAATTTTATAAATAAACTTACCGGTATCTCACCCAATCTGCCAATTATTGATCAATAACGCAACGTTTTTGTGTGCCCTATTTTGTTCATGCGCAGGTGTGATGAATCGAACCGCATCTGAATTCTCACAAACGGGCAGCAATCGTTGCGCGTTCAAGATGGCTGCCTTGGAATTGTGTCCGAGGGGAAATGCGAGTGTCTACGGAAATTGCCGAGCAGTTGCCTTCGGAAGTTCCGAATGTTCGGCTACGACCGAAGTAAAGCGGGCTTCATGGGCGCACGGATCCGGTCCGTTTTCAATCCGTTTGCCCCTAGTTTTCCGGATGCGAAAACGCAAAAGTCATTTGATCGATTTTTACGGACCTGAATCGGACGAAATCCGTGTGCCAATGAACCCTGCTTTAAGCCTAGCGCACATTTGCGGCAAAACTCAATGCGTTAAGCAAGGTTCATTGGCACACGGAATTGGTCCGGTTCAGGGCCCATGTTCCCGAAGCAATCGTTTGGTTAACGATGTCGTTATAACTGGGAAAATGCATAGCGTAACGACATCGTTAACTTTACGACGGCTTCGGGAACATGGGTCCTGGTCCGTAAAAAATCTATCAAATGGACTTCAGCGTTGTCGTATCCGGAAAACTAGGGGCAAACGGACTGGAAACGGATCGGATCCGTGTGCCAATGAACCTTGCTTCAGTCACCGCAGCGGAAATCCGCTGTAGTGGAAACGGGCCTTTAGATGTTTAGGCCGTCAACTTCTGGGTTGCATAAAACATCTGAAGTGAAAATTTCCCCTTAATCTTTTGTTTGGTACAAGAGATTAAGGGAAATGTTTCACTTAAGATGTTTTATGCATACGGGCCCTGGACTGTTGTCGATAAGCAACAATGATCAACAACAAGTTGTTTGTGAAAACCATTAAGCCTAGCGTACATGTACACCCTTAGTCAAAAATAAATGCCCAGCTAATTTTCCGGTATATCTCCATCAATATTTTTCATAGCCACGTTTTCTTTTCATACCCATAATCCAGGGCCACTAGGACACCTTTTAAGACCATAAAACTGGAAGTTATAAAACAACTGTGTCTTTGGGAAAAGTTTGAAATTTGGCCAAAATATCATGTTTTTTTTAATACTAGTACTCACTTGTCCAGGTTGAAACTGGCACTGTTTTGAAGCCAATCTGTTTCTGGACAATGCAATTTTAAAAAAATCAAAATTGAGCAACTTTGTGACGATTTATGATGATTTTTCTGTGGAATAAAATCCCCGAAATTCCAGTTGACTCCAAGCTACATTTTATCAATACCCCGATCACGTACCCAAATTCAATAAGTCCAATAAGCCTATTCAAACCGGGGCCTATTCAACATTTATGTTGACCCCAATAACAGGTTACGCAAGTGTTTATGACTGTCACAAGGCCTGCTTCAATGGGAGTTTGTGACCACGATTACACCGGTATGTCAGTCAACAAGTTGGCCTATTGTGAGAGACACGATTCATAATTTCACAAAGGGACCTATTACTCCGCTATTGATGCCAGTCGCTCCTTTTGTGGTTGAGAGTCCAGTCGCTCCTTTTGTGGTTGAGAGTCTAATGAATATTCACCACTGGGTAATGCTAAAATTCTGTGCCTTGAGTGCATGGAACGAATGACACGAACTGGGAAAACCATTTTTCAAAATCATCTGTAACTTTGCTTTAAATGAGAATTTTAGCATTCTGAAAATTTTCATGTGTCAAGAAACAGATTGTCTACAAAACAGTGCCAGTTTCAATCCGAACAAGTGAGTATTAAAAAAACATGGTATTTTGGCCAAATTTCAAACTTTTGCCAAAAATACAGTTGTTTAATGATTTCAAGTTTTATGGTCTTAAAAGGTGTCCTTAGATTATGTGTATGAAAAGAAAACGTGGCTATGAAAAATATTCATGGAGATATGCCGGAAAATTAGCTGGGCATTTATTTTTTACTAAGGGTGTACATCACACTTGCGACTGGAGACAAATAGTCGCCGCTGAGCTATTGGGGACTTGGAGGATCTAGCTGGAACTGGAGGCGACTGATTAGTCGTCAGAAACGGAGGATGTACGCACCCTTGCGACTCGCTGGAACTGAGATTTTGCCAGTCGCCGCAAGTTGCACATGTTCAACTTTCTAGTGACTAGTTCTACTCAGTTTTGTTCAGTCGCTGCGATGTACGTGGGCTTGCGACTGATCAGTGCCAGTTGTCTGAACGAAACCTAGTCTCGTCGAGTCTCAACGGACGTTACCCGAGTTGCCGCCAGTCGCAAGTGCGATGTACGCGGTCAGGACATGACGACTGATTCGATCCTCCTAGTTTGCTGAATTTGCGATGTGCGCGCAGCGCGTACATCACCGGCGAATGATCAGATCAGTTACTTCCAGACGCAAGTGCGATGTACGCCTGGCTTTAGGCCTACTCGTGAATCGGCCCTTGATCAACTTCACGGCTGTTCAAATTTCATTACGTATTCATCAGGGTAAAGGGGTAAACTCGCTGCCCATGTGGCTTCCATGATTCATTCGGCATGGTCATATGCACAAACTTTAGCCATGTTAGCTGTAGCTTAGTCCCAAAGTGGCTTGGTGCAAAACGGGTGCTGTTGACACCGTATCTTTGATGAATAATTTATAAGTTGGTCAAATGGACAAGCATAGTTCCACTGCCCTCAGGCCATGTGTACCAATGGATGTAGAATCTTTCTAGAAGGATGATACCAAATACATGTAGTATACGTATATCTCTAGGCTATTTGGCGTCGAGGGGCCTGTTTCAAAAAGTCACTTCAAGCTAGTAGCTTTAACAAGATGGAAAACGCACTGAAGTAAAGATAATGTACCGCGGGTATTTTCGCGGGCAACGAAAATCATTGTTTATTTACATTTTGTTTGTTTATGTCTAGTCTTTGTTTGTCTTGAGTGATTTGTTGTTGGCATGCCCCTCTAGAAATTCTTCTGATCGAAAGTATTCAATTTGGAGGGTCAGTCGACCCGCAAAGGTCCTTTTCTACGGCAGATTTATTTTGCGCGCGGGAAAATAATAGGCGATCGGGGCCCTCGACGAGGCTTCTCGAGTAGGCTACCTCATTCGAGAAATCGGACACCTCGCACAAAAGTGCGTTTATCGAGAAGACCGTTCAAATTCAACCACATAAACCATATATCAGTGTTTAGCTAAGACATTGAGCTTTCCATTAGTGTAATTTATTTTGGCATAAAGCAAACGAGTGAAGACAAATCATTTAAGAAATTTCGTCCTACGCACAGAATTGGAGGTCATTTGGAGTAGAGCGTTGTCCAAACATCGCCATAACTCCATAAATATTCGCCTGCATAAAACCAGCAAAACTGAATAGACGAAGAAACTATCAATCTCCAATCTGTGTTAATTTCATACTTTGGCATGGTATTCCAAGTTTTTGTACGCAGTTTGAACAGCAGCAGGTAACGATTCTCGCAGCCATAACCTGGTTCCTTGGACGTCGACGTGGCGCTGATTGACGATTCTAGCAGTCAGCGCCACCGTCGGAGCCCATGGAACCAGGTTAGACAATGGATAAAGGGAAGGAGATTTCTGTAAAATGTGGTCGTGTTTCGGGGTGATTTTCAACCCGTCAGACATGCGTGCATAAAACCACGCTTCGCATGTGGATTCTTCTATGTTATAACAACCGGAATGACCTCAGCAGAAGTTTCAAAATACTATTCCAAGAAAGTGTACGCACTTTGAAGAACGCCTGTTTTCGAAAACACAAGGTTACCTTTCGATCGATAACTCGGCCAAAACTGAACCGATTTCGATGAAATTTTTGGCAACTTTCGTAGAGAAACATCCATCAACATGTAAACATCACGCCATCTTCAAATGTCTGATTAATCGTGCGTAATTAGTGAATGTTTTATAGCGTCTGCTACGCCTACGTCACTGCCTCGCTTTCGTTCAGTGATGATTTAGCAGTTAGTACCGCCAAATACCGCGGCTGACACGTCGTGGCGCTGTTCATACCTTCATGACCTTTGCGGGTCGACTGGGGTTGGCTTGTTCCCATAGTCGAAAATGACATAATGTAAACATCCATGTTTACAAACATTGAATGTAAACAATGAAGTCGTGATACATTATCTTTAATGGTACGAACAGCTTAAAGTCACTAATAAAACAGGCCCCAGGTCATACTTTGTGAAGTAAAGTCGGGGCCTTGGTTATTTGTAGCAGGTAGAACAATGTCTACAGCCTTGGAGACCAGTAAATACATGTAGACACCACTTTTTCCCGGGCAATAAAAAAACCCTTTTGAGTGTATTATCTTGGAAATAAGCAATTCTTCACATATCGCCGCTAGGTTACGCCACTCGTCTGTGGGCGCCACCTATCACCTCTGCCAGCAGTTGCTTCTACATAGTGAGGAAGGATAGTGGTGAAATAATAAATGCCCTGATCAACATTTCAAAAAATAGAATTGAGAATATCAACTGCAGGAAACATATTTTATTGGATTTGTAAAGCTTGACTTTATCACGACCCCTCCACGTATAGAAGAGGCTGGCGGCAGAGAAATTCACCGAGATCAGCCATCTCTCGTACGGCCGGTTTCACTCGAACACGTCGACAAACAAGGCAATGATAGATTTTCTCTTAGCCAGCGTTTCTTCCTCTCAGTGGCCAGTATTACAAAATTTGACAGGTTTCTCTCAGCAATGGGATACAGAGAGAAATGAGGATGATCACGTGACTTACATATCAACTGACCGAAAGTTGGCAATGGTCACGTGACCACCCGAAATACAGAAAAATAAACATCTAATGATGTAAAAGTGATTTCGTAGTTACAACTGCGCATGCCCAGACGGCAGCGCAGTCAGAGGTCAAGCGGCATAAACAGTGGCCGCACTTCGATGAACACCATGAAATGACCGCACAAATGTTACATGGCAAAGATTATTGTGCAAAATGACTTTGAAAATGGCCTGGTTTGCTTTTCGCTGTGTGTAGACTCCAAATGTCCACGCGGTTCTGTTTATACCGCTTGACGTCTGACCCGAAGGAGGTCTGAGCGTTTGTCGAGAGACCGGCTACCAGTACCGCAATGAGCATCTTTGAAGATCGTCAAAGTATGATACTTATATTCCTACCTAAATTAAGCTTCATGCTCAAGTCAAATTCTATAACACACTTTACCTAATGTGTCATGCATCAGTGGAAGTCAATATGCTACTTACCTAATGCATCATGCTCAACTTGGCACTCAAATATAAGACATCTCTTCAGCTGTCTTAAGTAGGAGAAAGTTGAACATTCTCAAGGTTTTCAAGTACCGGTAACGTTTGGTCATATGAATAAAGACTATAGTGAATGCTTTTTCTAGAATTTTGCAATAAATGCACTGGGCAGTGCAGCTGTACAAACCTGAAGTAAAAGCATTTGCTAGTCTTTATTCATATGACCAAATGTAGGAGTGCGGCTGCGATTATGCTTGCGGGGCAAGAATAATTTGCTAGACGGCGTGCAATACGAAGAGAATAATAATAAGCAAGAAGTCAATCTCCAGAATTCACGAATTTTCGACCCCAACCGAAAATTCGGGGTCGAAAATTCGTGAATTCTGGAGACTGACTTCTTGCTTATTATCATTTTGTGTGTCAATTTTGTGCTATTCTGTATCTTGGCAATACGAAGAGAACGGGTTTTTAGAGACCCCTCCATCCACTGGATGCTCTCAACGACTTAGAACTGTACCAACGGTATCGACTCGACCGCCCAACGATTATCGAACTGATTGATGCTGTGGGGGGATGAACTCGATCTTAAAGGCCTGTCTACACCATCAACATTTTCAAAACATTTCTGCGACAACACATTTTGAAAACTGTTTTGGAAATGTTGCGGCTGCTTCGGGATTTGTCTACACTCTGCAATGAACATGCTTTCAAATTGTTTTGCAAAAATTGCAGGCCCAGTTTGCGATGTGCAACAAACCGAAAACAACTGTGTTTTGGAAATGTTGCAGCTGGATGTTTTTGAAATGTTTTGGAAATGTTGATGGTGTAGACAGGCCTTATTTAAAGGTCAGAATGCAAAATGCGCTATATCTGCCACGAGGAGAAAGTATAAAGTAATAGAAATACATATACAAACATGACTGCCACGTTTTATTTGTTTCCACTGAGTTTAGTGACCAAAAACATTTTTTCCCGCTCAGCAGGGCGTCGTCTGCAAATCAAAAACAGCGCCTTCACCACTTCGGCAATCTTCGGGTATTTCCGGCCGTGTGACGTTTTAGTAGACAAACACTGATTCGGGCATTGTTCAGTGCACACGGCGTATTGCATGTATTGTATCGCGTGAATGGTGGTTGACCTCAAGCTGTTCGTCTCTTTCATTATAAAATTATGGTTTATTGTGCGGTTGCTGGCTGTAAGAATGGTGCAGGAAGTGGGAGGAGTTTCTTCAGCTTCCCAAAGGACGAAAAGATGAGGGAAGAATGGATTCGGAAGGTGAATCGGCAAGGTTTACGACGGGGGTCATTGTGGACGCCGAGCAAACACGCCAAAATCTGTTCGGACCATTTTGAGCCGGCGTGTTTTGAAAAAGATCTCGCCGAATCGATCGGTTATACAGGGATTGTTCGGCCGAGGTTGAAACCCACTGCGATTCCAAGCATCTTTGCTGTGATCCCGAGCCATTCAACGCCTGCTAGGAGCAAGGAAAAACGTCGAGGTGCTTTCGACAAACGGAGAAGGTTGGAGGTGAGTACACTGCAGTGCAGTGCATGCCATGTGCATTGGCACAGGCTACATAGGGATAGGCTAGGTCATGATGATACATGGCCAAGCAAGGCCTACATGTTATCTGGTTATGTATCTGGTGTAGCCTACCTGTATTAGCATCTGTGTTGCACCATCATGGCTACAAAACATTTAACAAAAAGGCCTAACAGTGCAGTGTAAATGTAGGCAAAATGAATACGGTAACTGTACCGGTATGCATGTAGGCCTAAGCTAGCATCAGGCATGCCTTACATTTTTATTCACTGTTCGGTGAATGAACTACATTACCTAGGCCTACATTCAGTAGGTTAGCTAGCCTATGTTAGCGAGCATGTAGGCTAGTTGGCCAATAATAAACGGTCATAATAAACTAGCCTATTCTGTCATTCCAGACGGTATCTGAGTTGCTGGACGAAAGTGATGTCTTGGTGGAATCTTCATCGACCACGATTGATGATGAAGTAACAGATGGTCCATGTCTGGACATTGCTGATGACATGCTGGACCCAACAGAGTTGTCGATGATTTCGCCGGGGCCAGAGACGACCAGTGTCCACGTTCAGACATCATTGTACACAAAACCAGTGGCTTGTCAGACATCATGGGTAAGTACATCCTTAGAGGAAATCAAGAGTTGGTCATTGAATCGATGGAGTATTCTGGTTGTCATGTGCTTTGCGTTTGCCATTTGCTTTGCTTTGCCATTTGCTTTGTCATTTGCTTTGTGCTTTGCTTTGCTTTGTC
>NMRB01002178.1:0-15879 GCA_002633025.1 Notospermus geniculatus | reverse complement strand
ACCTTACGACGGCTTCGGGAACATGGACCCAGGACCCATGTTCCCGAAGCCGTCGTAAGGTTAACGATGTCGTTACGCTATGCATTTTTCCAGTTTTAACGACATCGTTAACCTAACGATGGGCCCAAATCAGTTACTTCCAGGCGCAAGTGCGATGTACGCCTGGCTTTAGGCCTACTCGTTAATCGATCCTAGATCAACTTCATGGCTGTTCAAATTTCATTACGTATTCATCAGGGTAAAGGGGTAAACTCGCTGCCCATGTGGCTTCCATGATTCATTCGGCATTGTCATATGCACAAACTTTAGCTGTAGCTTAGTCCCAAAGTGGCTTGGTGCAAAACGGGTGCTGTTGACACCGTATCTTTGATGAATAATTTATAAGTTGGTCAAATGGACAAGCATAGTTCCACTGCCCTCAGGCCATGTGTACCAATGGATGTAGAATCTTTCTAGAAGGATGATACCAAATACATGTACGTATATCTCTAGGCTATTTGGCGTCGAGGGGCCTGTTTCAAAAAGTCACTTCAAGCTAGTAGCTTTAACAAGATGGAAAACGCATTGAAGTAAAGATAATGTACCGCGGGTATTTTTGCGGGCCACGGAAATCATTGTTTATTTACATTTTGTTTGTTTATGTCTAGTCTTTGTTTGTCTTGAGTGATTTGTTGTTGGCATGCCCCTCTAGAAATTCTTCTGATCGAAAGTATTCAATTTGGAGGGTTGGCTTGTTCCCATAGTCGAAATGACATAATGTAAACATCCATGTTTACAAACATTGAATGTAAACAATGAAGTCGTGATACATTATCTTTAATGGTACGAATAGCTTAAAGTCACTAATGAAACAGGCCCCAGGTCATACTTTGTGAAGTAAAGTCGGGGCCTTGGTTATTTGTAGCAGGTAGAACAAGTAAAGTCGGGGCCTTGGTTATCTGTAGCAGGTAGAACAATGTCTACAGCCTTTGAGAACAGTAAATAGACACCACTTTTTCCTACCTCTCTCCAAAACCGGGCAATAAAACACTTTTTTGAGTGCATTATCTTGGAAATAAGTAAGTCTCCACATATCGCCGCTAGATTACACCACTCGTCTATGGGCGCCATCTATCTCCTCTGCCAGCAGTTGCTTCTACATAGTGAGGAAGGATTGTCACAGTGGTGAAATAATAAATGCCTTCATCAACATTTCAAAAAATAGAATAGAGCATATAAACTGCAGGAAACAAATTTTATTGGATTTGTAAAGCTTGATTTTATCACGATCCCTCCACAGTACTGTGTAGAAGTGGCTGGTGGCAGAGAAATTCACCGAGATCAGCCATCTCTGGTACGGCCGGTTTCACTCGAACACGTCGACAAACAAGGCAATGATAGATTTCTCTTAGCCAGCGTTTCTTCCTCTCAGTGGCCAGTATTACAAAATTTGACAGGTTTCGCTCAGCAATGGGATACAGAGAGAAATGAGGATGATCACGTGACTTACATATCAACTGACCGAAAGTTGGCAATGTCACGTGACCACCCGAAATACAGAAAAATAAGCATCTAATGATGTAAAAGTGATTTCGTAGTTACAACTGCGCATGCCCAGACGGCAGCGCAGTCAGAGGTCAAGCGGCATAAACAGTGGCCGCACTTCGATGAACACCATGAAATGACCGCACAAATGTTACAGGGCAAAGATTATTGTGCAAAATGACTTTGAAAATGGCCTGGTTTGCTTTTCGCTGTGTGTAGACTCCAAATGTCCACGCGGTTCTGTTTATACCGCCTGACGTCTGACCCGAAGGAGGTATGAGCGTTTGTCGAGAGACCAACTACCAGTACCGCAATGAGCATCTTTGAAGATCGTCAAAGTATGATACTTATATTCCTACCTAAATTAAGCTTCATGCTCAAGTCAAATTCTATAACACACTTTACCTAATGTGTCATGCATCAGTGGAAGTCAATATGCTACTTACCTAATTCATCATGCTCAACTTGGCACTCAAATATAAGACATCTCTTCAGCTGTCTTAAGTAGGAGAAAGTTGAACATTCTCAAGGTTTTCAAGTACCGGCATCCTCCCACAGCAGGGCTTTGGTCTCGTGCCTATTCATACACTCCACACAAAGCCCTGCTGAAATTGGGCCTCCCAGGCAAGCATGAGGCGGTCAGAAAACCATTGCCCAATCAGAATGCAGCATTTTCAGGGTGTCAATATTAAATAATTATGACTCATAATAACAATCAAAAATAATAAGAATCTTTCCTATACACAGGAAGAACCTCTGTGATAAAATTCAGTCAATTTTGGAAAGATGTAAGTGATTTGTAAGGCATAAAACTTTAAAATCAAACTGGGTAAAACCACGAAATTTGTACTTCTCCAGTTATCCTTAAAATACAGGGAGTGCAAGTGGAATATGGAACAGCCACATCAGATTCAATGACCGTTGTATTTCAGCAGGGGTTTGTGTGAGCGGATGAAGAGGAGCGAGGTAAAAACCCCTGCTGTGGGAGGATGAGTACCGGTAACGTTTGGTCATAAAGACTAGTGAATGCTTTTTCTAGAATTTTGCAATAAATGCACTGGGCAGTGCAGCTGTACAAACCTGAAGTAAAAGCATTTGCTAGTCTTTATTCATATGACCAAATGTAGGAGTGCGGCTGCGATTATGCTTGCAGGGCAAGAAGAATTTGCTAGACGGCGTGCAATACGACGAGAACGGGTTTTTAGAGACCCCTCCATCCACTGGATGCTCTCAGCGACTTAGAACTGTACCAACGGTATCGACTCGACCGCCCAACGATTACCGAACTGATTGATGCTGTGGGGGGATGAACTCGACCTTAAAGGCCTGTCTACACCATCAACATTTTCAAAACATTTCTGCGACAAAACATTTTGAAAACTGTTTTGGAAATGTTGCGGCTGCTTCGGGATTTGTCTACACTCTAATGAACATGCTTTCAAATTGTTTTGCAAAAATTGCAGGCCCAGTCTGCGATGTGCAACAAACCGAAAACAACTGTGTTTTGGAAATGTTGCAGCTGGATGTTTTTGAAATGTTTTGGAAATGTTGATGGTGTAGACAGGCCTTAAGGGTTATGAAAAGTGACTCGAAATCTCGAATTTTTGACGCAAATCTGACTAACTGCACACTGAATTGAGAAAATAAGGCTCGGGGCACCTTATTATGACGGTTCCCGAGGGCCCCCGAGCCTTGTTTTCCCAATTTTTTTGTGCAGTTAGTCAGATTTTTTGCGTCAAAAATTCGAGATTTCGAGTAACTTTACATAACCCTTAAAACACTGTAGAACCATGGCCTGCCGAGAGAACTGAATGTTCTGGCTGCATTGCGTTTTTATGGCACGCGGTCGTTTTCAGTTACTGACTGGGGACTACCTGCACATAATCACAACCAGCGATAAGCAGGGTTATTTCACAAGTTACCCACACACTTCGCCTCTGCTGCCGAGGGTTGTTAAATATTCCCAGAAGTGTGTCACTTTTCAGTGCTTGATCCAGGTGTAACATCTGTGAGTGTTTCTGTTGACACGGCCTAGAATGGTTATTGTTGGGTTAGTTGCCACGGGGAACACTGATCGACGTTACACCTGCCCAAACCACAAAATTTTAACATACTTGTGGTTAACATCTAACATGTCTAACATACTACCCAGCCGAGAAAGGTTATGCATGATGCCTTAAGTTATTCATCATGCTAAGCAAAGTATGATACTTAGCCAGGTTTATGAATTCCAGCTTGAGTATTATACCAAGCTACACATGACACTTAAAGATTAGTCATAACTAACCTAGGAATTTTTTGGGGAGGTAGCTTGAGACTGACAAAAACCGACAGTCTGAAGCTTGGCATGCGACATATAGGTGTCTAAGATTTGGGTCATCACACAGAAACAAAGGCTGCAGAAAAGATAAATTGGCTTCGGTAACCCGCATCGCCAGCAATGAAGCACCACTACACTGTGCCGATCTCCGAACTAAAGTAGCCGACGCCATTATGCATATTCATGAGGAGGGGTGTCTTTATTGCCAGCTCGACGAACAAAGCTGAATTTGAAGCCTGCTTGTCAAGCTAGCTCGATAAATAACACTGAATCCAAGTGCTCATCGAGCGGCTTGGCAAATAAGACCGGAAGTAGTGCTTATTCATCGAGCGGCTCGATAAATAAACCCAGTCAAAAGAAATTTCGGTCACAACGCCCGCAGCGACGCCGTGTGGTGCTAGTACGGCGCCATCCTCATACCTCAATCGATTTGTACATCCATACGTGATCTGCTGTTTAAGACGTTTACGATTTCTGTGACGTTTTCAAAAGGCTTTCTATTTTCAAACTTGTGTCCACATTACCCAAGCAAATTGCGACAGGTTTGGGAACGCAACACTCTGAATGCCTCTCGTCGAAACTGAGTCCCACCGATGCAGTAAAACAAGAAGTTGATGGTGTTATTCAAGTAACTGATGAGGCTTGTCAAGGTAAAAATGATTTCTTTTGTGTGATGAGTTTGCACCCTAGTGGTCTCGTCCATGAGACCTTCTACAACAAAGAAGACACTGACAGGCATAGTGAGCAGAATAAACATTACACTGACTAAGGTCAACATGTAAGTCAAACTCGTCAACTGAGATGACTTGACCTCCGACATCTGCTGAATATTCTGCAGTTTTCGTCGCGTTATGTGCCCCTTGACAACCGTGGATAAAACGGCACAATTGCAAGAAATGATCACAAGAAATGGAAAACCTGATTGTATTAAAAGATCAAGCCAAGTCCAGATGTTAGAGTAGAAAAAATTCTGTACTTCGTTATGTTCGTCGCGGTAACAATCATCCTCAGAAACTTTGTGGGAGTAAATGTAATGCGAATTGAACGCAGCAAGAATGACAAATAACCATATAAGAGCTATAGCGGTGGATCTCTTCGAACAAATTGCAGATGCTTTTAATGGATAACGAACAGATATCATTCTTTCTACGGTCAAAAATGCCACGCTCCAACTGGCGAATTGGAGAGCGAGATAGGTTGAGAAGATGTGAATCTTACAAGTTGCAGATGCAGTATCTCGCACATCTACTCCAAACCTGTCCCTGATCCAGTGTCTTAGAAGTCCAGTCCATAACACAGAGGTGTCTGCCACTGCAAGTGTGATAAGTAACACCCTGGTCGATGATTTCCCGAACTTTCCTTTCAGGAGGACGAAGATTGTCAATGTGTTTAATGCAGTCCCTAATGCAATCAAATATGGCGACACCCATTTCCAGAGCAGCGCAGAAAGGCGATATTCCCAACGATATTTCCAACTATCCTCTAGGTTTTCCTCATGAGATACAGTGGAAACCAGAATTAGTGAATTCATGATTGATTATTTCTGGAACGGTTTCATTGCAGTAACACATGTCCTCCGCGCGCCACATCAGCCTTCATCCTTATTTGTGGTCCCTCTGCTTAAAGTCAGGTTTAGAGCATGTTATTTTATGCAACAAATCAATGTTGTTTTCAGCTCACATGTGAGCTATGGTCGTCTTGCGGGGTCCGTCGTAGTTCCTTAGCAGGGCACGTTTCGTAACCGCTTGGCCTATTGGCACCAAACTTAGCACATAAGTGCCCCTAGGACAGATGACCTCAGACACCAAGTTTTGGTCCGATTTGCATCCTGGCTTGGCCACCAGGGGCGCTAAACCGAAAACATTTAAAATGCTATTTCGCCTTAACCGTTGGTCGGATCGCCACCAAATTTTTATCGTAGGTACATGATACATGACATATCACCTAGGTTTTTGATTTGACTTAATTTTCAAGGTCACAGAGGTCAAAGTTCGAATTTCACCTTTGGCATGTTTGGGTAGCACGTTTCGTGGCTATTTGTGAGGCGGTCTAGGAAAACCCATCGGATGTCGCGTTTGAGGAAAGTTTTAATGGCCTTTATGTGAACCCGCGCATTTCAATAGCTGAAATGTACCACGTAATAGGTGAACAGTAGCAGGTCAATGCACAGGCAATCTGACAGCCCTTGTTGATCATTCAGCGACTTCCGACGGGTTTTCCTAGACCGCCACACATTTGTCCTGGATTGTTCAAATTTGGTGTGACGGTATCTACGTACCTTCTATGTCTACAGCAAATTTCGATCCGATCGGACTTTAAATATGGCCGCCAGGTGGCTATCCGTGAAATCAGGCATTGGTCCATAGCGCGTTAACTACTGCAGCTAGAATGTTCTGAACCTGCACAAATATGTATCTATGTAGCCATTACGTGTGCAGCATATTTCAGCCTGATCTGACTTCACAGACCGCTGCCAAAGAGACATCTTTGAAAATGGAACTTTGACCTGTTTGACCTAAAAGGGCGTGTCAACTTGAAAACCCGGATGATATATCGTGTATCTTCATACATATGATAAAAATGATAAAAATTCAGTGAAGTCCCGATCATCATAAGTTAGTTATTGCACTTTTTATACTTTTCAAGTGAACCATCTAGTGACCATTTAATGAACTACAGTGCATCAATCCAGTTTGTAACTGTCTTTCTGTACCACTGGAGCTATTAACTTGAAACAGGACACATCTTTTAAGTGCGGCCTTAACCGTTGGTCGGATCCTCACCAAATTTCTATCATAGTTACGTCTAATGAGGATACATGATATACATGTATAATAAAGGGTTTTGATTTGACCAGTTTTTCAAGGTTCAAAGGTCAGAGTTCAAAATTTTGCTGTTAGGTGGCTCGTTTCGTGGCTGCTAGGGCTATTGACCTTAAACTTGGTACATGTACGCCTCACCTGTCCATGTACGCCTAGCTTTATGCAGCGGTCAATAACATGTCTGAACCCCCCCCCCCATCAGACATTCGACATTTATTCCACACCTGGGAAAAAAGTGGTCGTCAGGAATCGACAGTTTTTTGCCCAGAGCACAATATCCTTGCTCCAGGAATTCACTTGCTTCTTCTTTTTTGAGATTCAGAGCATCACCATTTTTTCACTTGTCGGAACAAGGAACGCCAGGAATTCGTCGTAATATCCCATTTTGGGTTTTAAGTTTATTCAAAAGCTTTTTAAAGCTTTTAAACAGACTTGTTCCCATGCCTGAGTTAGGGTTAATACTGTAGCATGACCATGATCGCTGCCAACCTTTACGATTTGGCCGTAGTTTTTACGTTTTTTACCCCTCCACTATGTTTTTCCAAAGAAAGAGAAAGCACAAAAATTGACACACAGAATGATGATAAACAGGAAGTCAACTTCCAGAATCTTAGCAAATTTTCAACCCCAACCGGGGTCTTCTTCAGGCTGGCACTTTCAAGTCGAGCTACCAGAAGTGTAGGCCTACACTTCTAGTAGCTCGACTTGAAAGTGCCAGCCTGAAGAAAATTTGCTAAGATTCTGGAAGTTGACTTCCTGTTTATCATCCACTACGTTTTTACGGTCAACTACGAAAAAACAAACAACATGAGAACGCCATTTCAGACTCACTCCGTAGTTCCCGATTTATATCAACCCGAGCTCCCCCAGCAGAGAATCTACGAACTATCTTAGCTATTCCGTGTAATATTTGCCACCCAGCTGATCTGCTGACGGCTATGCTTTTGTCCCGGGGAGGGAAAACAATGGCAGATGCGGTCTTGCCATGTGCTTGTCACGCTGATTGTTGGTGTTAAAATTTCTAAAACATTCTTGATTCCGACGTAGATAATACCGGTATGGCATCTATTTTTCATGCTCTCTCCTCTCATCTTACGGATTGGGGTGCAATAAGTACTGAAAACTGGGGAAAATTTTGAAAATTTTACTGATTACCATTTCTGAAGGTTGGCAGGAGTGCGCCATGATGCTGAAAACGAGATCGAGGCTGGAAAAAACCGATTGGTTGGATGACTGATCGCGATCGCCAGACATGCGACGGTGTTTCGACGGTCCCGTATTGCCCCGTCGATAGGAATTCACCAAAGATCATTTATTTTTATTTCAGACGTTCGACGAAAATTCACTGCTGATTTTTTCTCAGTTCGTCAGGCACTCGACGGTAGGGAAAGTTTTGAAACCTCCGGATGCGACGCTAATTCGGCGTCGCATTAGCGTCAACCCCTGATGGGGGAGGGGGCGGGGACAGAGTTGCCATTGACCGCTGCATTAGTCATTCATGCACCTCTGCCTCGTGTAAGCAATAGGAGCGGTCAACCGAGCGTATTGCCAAAAGACGGCAGCACAGTTCTAGCTGACCAATACAAAAGAAACTTCTCTTGATTGGTGTTGAATCAAGAATGAATGGATCCGCTACATGCATTGAATTGGGCCGTAGTGACACCTATTTGTCAACTCACTGACAACTCCTATTGCCAATGGATCGACAATGCCACAATGGTAAGGTAGCAGATTGATTCCCGCTGTCCCTAACTCTGGAAGTGTGGCAACCTATAAACGGTGCATGCGAATTGTGAAATAGTTTTCCTAGATCTGCACGTAATATCACATACCAGAAACTGTTCCCTTCTTGAAAGCATCTACTACATGAAAAGTCGAAGTTGCAGTTCATCCGTTCAAAAATACAGTTATTCATCCGGAGTGTAAACCAAGGAAAAATGCAGGAAACCCGTTACAACGTCGCTGTTAGAAAAATATGCCATAGGCGAACATGAAGTATCGATTATAATAACCGAACAAATTGGTATAGCCTGTATTTTCCTCTCCTATAAGTTGACAGAAATTGCGGAACATTTTTTCTTGATCACATCTCATTATGATATAATGAATAGATAAGCATGTTACAAACCCCATTAGGCCTATACCACTCCAATGTTCAGGACTGAAACACAGATTTTTTTATTTCACAGTTAGTCTGTGCGTAATACACGGACCTGCAACAAATTTGTTCAGAAATACACCTTTCCCACTATGACTCACACATTTCCGGTATCATCTGTGCCTGAAGGGGTTATTGTCGTCCTGGGTACACATAAAGTGTACCCAGGTTCGATGTCGTCAAGTGAAATTGTACCCTGCGTCCACTTTCTTGTTACAAACTGTACCCAGGTTCAGATTTAGAGACCTAGGGACGAGCTCATTCTCAAGATTTCGTGGGATACGTGAATTAGCGCATGTTGGTTCCAGGATCCTGTTGCTATGACCTTGGAGGAATTATACTGACAGGAGGAACAGCGAGCTAATTGCCCCTCTATCCGATTATAATCCGGGCCCTTTTTCACACCTCCCCAAACAATGGAACACAAAGGCCCGCAGTTTTTGCCCAGATATGACACATGATCAAACAAACCCATCATGGCCATGCACAACGGCACATGCACATGTAGGCCTACANCAATCATCTATATACTCTATATAACAAAGCATTTTCTGTTCAACTTGAAAACGTTTCGAAATCCACCGACCCCTTTTCCATTTTTTATCAATTAGGCAGAGAAAGAAAACAATAAGATTGTGCCCACTAACCATCTCGACATTCTTATCTTGACCCCTGTATTTCTGGTTTTACAGGGTAGTCCAGTAGCTGAGAGGGTTTTCGTACAAAAATTTTGTCCCCTAAGTTACTCTTTATATTATTGAAGTCCACCACCTAGGGTGTCAGAAAATTTTGGTTAGCCTTTTGGGAACCCGGCAATAACTGAGAAAGTCATGATCATTTGTTGGGAATTGGCGGTAAAACTGAGGCTCCGATTTTGGGGTAGATGAAATACAAACAAGCATATCTTGGTTATTTGTAGAGGTAGAAGAATGATTGACCCCTCAAAATATTTGTATTTATATGAGCTCTTTCATTTCAGATGCAGATATTTAGGCTTTCCACATTAATTAGGTCACCAGAGGTCAAAAGGTCACAAATTTTCGGACCTGCCCAAAATCCAGACAAGACTCCTGCAACAGTCCAGCAGGTGCAAATTATCAGCTGAATATCAACTTTCTCAACTGGAAATTGTAAATTAGGCATCTCAACATCATTTTAAGCCCACCTTATGCAATCATACCCAAATGTGAATGACTGACAGGAAACTAAAATGGGTGTTTCAAAAAATGTACATACAGTAAGACGAAGGTAAAAAATTTGAATACAAATAACTCAGCAACTACTTTAGCTATGGTAATAAATTTGGTGTCTTTCCTGAAGTTTTGGGGGTCAGGGAATCATATGAGACCACTTCCAATGTCGGTGATATATTACGTAACTGTAAATCCAAGATGGCCGCCGTTACATGAAATCAGTCCTAATTTCATTCATATTCACCATACGCTGAAAATTTTGGTTTCAAGACAAGGGTTTTGGGGGCTAAGGAATCCAATAAGACCATTTCCAATGTCGGTAATATATTATATAACTGTAAATCCAAGATGGCGTCCAAGATGGCTGCCGTTACATGAAATCATTTGTAACTTCTTTGATATTCACCATACAATGATTATTTTGGTGTCTAGACTAAGGAAGAAGGGCCTCCGAGCCTTATTTTCTCAATTTTGTGTGCAGTTAGTCAGATTTTTTGCGTCAAAAATTCGAGATTTCGAGCCACTTTTCTTAACCCTTAACATTTTTTTTCTTTGTTGGTCATTTTTAGCCAAGCTGTTATTGCGCATATACCTCTTACTGTGAAAGAGGAGGCGCCTAGTGTCCAGAAGTCATTGTGTGAGGTGTGTGGCCTTCTTTTAGCGAAAACAAGTCTCAGAATCAGGTGGCCAGCACGACCTTGAGAGGGGAAGGTAATGCCTTGTCTGTGACAAGTGGTTCTATAACAAGTCCAGCTTCGAGGACCATGTCGACCATCACCATGGAGTCAAGCATAGAAAGTGCGACAAATGTGTACGAGTCGAAATAGATGGTACACGATCTTTTCCTGTATCTGCAGAACAACTGAGAATGACATCTTCAAGGAGCATGACAAATGTACCCCTCAGACAAAACGGCGAGGTATGATTTTCAATGTCAAGCCAATTTGCACCAGATGCCAAATGTTAGGTGCATGGCGTACGGTACAAGAACACCCAGCTATGTGAATGGCGTACGGTAACTTTTTCAAAAATGCGATTTTCCAGAAATCTATGGGCTTTACATCAAAATCATCCAGAGCGTAGATGAACAATATGTTGGACTATAAATTTGTCCTATAACTATTCTTCTAAGAATCCTTGGAAGGAAAGAAATCCTATTTCTGTAGTCGAAACCTCATTTTCCTATGCACTTTCGCCGCGTAGATCAATATGGCTCCATTATTCACAAAAACTGTTTCGCGTAGTTGAACAACATTCCGAGTTCATTGCGTGTGTGATAGGGGCATAGTGGTTCAGATCTTTAAAGGTACTAAAAATGTTATTTTCAAGTACTTCAAAAAATTCGTCTCCTATACTGGAAATAAGTGCATAGCGTACGATAAAATCTGAGTCACCAGCGTGATTTAGGCCTACAGGCGCAACGCTTTTGGCTGCCCGCGCCCAGGTCTGCTGTGTAGTAGTCCTATTATAGCCCTATTGGTATACCGGTAGCTGCACACGTCCATCCTCCACCCCGCTATTGGCAGCAGCAGATCTTCTTTAAAATGATAGAATTTTAGACAGTTAGATTGGTTTCTCTGCTTATGAGGTACTTCAAAGTACACATGTACCTCATAGGCAGAGAAACCAAATTCATCACGCAGAACCCCTCCTTCTCCCAACACTATTCACTCCCAGGTTCCAATATTTCTGGATACAATAATAAGCTTAGGGCTATCGTGATTGTATTTTGATTTATTCAGTCGTTTTTGTGAGAACCGTAGGAAAATCGCATGGTGGAGGGCGTGTCTTTATTGCCAGCTCGACGAACAAAGCTGAATTTGAAGGCTGCTTGTCAAGCTAGCTCGATAAATAACACTGAATCCAAGTACTGCTCATCGAGCCTGACACATAAGACCGAAAGTAGTGGTTATTCATCGAGCGGCTCGATAAATAAACGCAGTCAAAAAAACAATCGGTCACAACGCCAGCAGCGACGCCGTGTGGTGCTAGTACGACGCCCTCCTCATACCTCAATGGCCTTAATCGATTTGTACATCCATACGTGATCTGCTGTTTAAGGGTTATGCAAAGTGACTCGAAATTTCGAAATTTTGACGCAAAAAATCTGGCTAACTGCACACCAAATTGAGAGAAAAAAGTCTCGGGGCTCCTCGGGAAGCATCAGAAGAAGGGCCTCCGAGCCTTATTTTCTCAATTTGGTGTCAGATTTTTTGCGTCAAAAATTCGAGATTTCGAGCCACTTTTCATGACCCTCAAGACGTTTACGATTTCTGTGACGTTTTCAAAACGCTTTCTATTTTCAAACTTGTGTCTACATTACCCAAGCAAATTGCGACAGGTTTGGGAACGCAACACTCTGAATGCCTCTCGTCGAAACTGAGTCCCACCGATGCAGTAAAACAAGAAGTTGATTGTGTTATTCAAGTAACTGATGAGGCTTGTCAAGGTAAAAACGATTTCTTTTGTGTGATGAGTTTGTATCCTAGTGGTCTCGTCCATGAGACCTTCCACAACAAAGAAGACACTGACAGGCATAGTGAGCAGAATAAACATTACACTGACTAAGGTCAACATGTAAGTCAAACTCGTCAACTGAGATGACTTGACCTCCGACATCTGCTGAATATTCTGCAGTTTTCGTCGCGTTATGTGCCCCTTGACAACCGTGGATAAAACGGCACAATTGCAAGAAATGATCACAAGAAATGGAAAACCTGATTGTATTAAAAGATCAAGCCAAGTCCAGATGTTAGAGTAGAAAAAATTTTGTACTTCGTTATGTTCGTCGCGGTAACAATCATCCTCAGAAACTTTGTGGGAGTAAATGTAATGCGAATTGAACGCAGCAAGAATGACAAATAGCCATATAAGAGCTATAGCGGTGGATCTCTTCGAACAAATTGCAGATGCTTTTAAGGGATAACGAACAGATATCATTCTTTCAACGGTCAAAAATGCCACGCTCCAACTGGCGAATTGGGGAGCGAGGTAGGTTGAGAAGATATGAATCTTACAAATTGCAGATGCAGTATGTCGCACGTCTACTCCAAACCTGTCCCTGATCCACTGTCGTAGAAGTCCAGTCCATAACACAGAGGTGTCTGCCACTGCAAGTGTGATAAGTAACATCCTGGTCGATGATTTTCCGAACTTTCCTTCCAGAAGGACGAAGATTGTCAATGCATTTAATGCAGTCCCTAATGCAATCAAATATGGCGACACCCATTTCCAGAGCAGCGCAGAAAGGCGATATTCCCAACGATATTTCACATGTCCCCCGCGCGCTACATCAGTCTTCATCCTTATTTGTTGGTGGTCCCTCTGCTTAAAGCCAGGTTTAGAGCGTGTTATTTTATGCAACAAATCAATGTTGTTTTTAGCTCACCTGTGAGCTATAGTCGTCAGGCGGTGTCCGTCGTAGTTCCTTAGCAAGACACGTTTCGTAACCGCTTGGCCTATTGGCATCACACTTGACACATATGTGCCCCTAGGTCAGATGACCTCAGACACCAAGTTTTGGTCCGATTTGAATCCTGGCTTGGCGACCAGTGGCACTAAACCGAAAATATTTAAAATGCGATTTCGCCTTAACCGTTGGTCAGATCGCCACCAAACTTTTATCGTAGGTACATCGGATAAGGATACATGGCATATCACCTGGCTTTTTGATTTGACTTAATTGTCAAGGTCACAGAGGTCAAAGTTCGAATTTCATCTTTGGGTGGCACGTTTCATGGCTATTTGTGAGGCGGTCTAGGAAAACCCGTCGGATGTCGCGTTTGAGGAAAGTTTTAATGGCCTTGGTGAACCCGCGCATTTGAATAGTTGAAATGTACCACGTAATAGGTGAACAGTAGCAGGTCAATGCACAGGCAATCTAACAGCCCTTTTTGATCATTCAGCGACTTCCGACGGATTTACCTAGACCGCCACACATTTGTCCTGGATTGTTCAAATTTGGTGTGTATGGTACATGTATCTAGGTACCTTCTAGGTACCTTCTATGTACCTTCTATGTCTACAGCAAATTTCGGTCCGATCGGACTTTAAATATGGCCGCCAGGTGGCTACGGTATCTTTGAAATCGGGCATTGGTCCATAGTGCGTTAACTACTGCTGCTAGAATGTTTTTAAACCTGAACAAATATGTATCTATGTAGCCATCACGTGTACAGCAAATTTCAGCCTGATCTGACTTCGGAGTTCAGAGACCGCTGCCAAACACACATCTTTGAAAATGACCTAAAAAGGCGTGTCAGTTGAAAACCCGGATGATATATCGTGTGTATCTTCATTAGATGTACCTATGATAAAAATTCAGAGAAGTCCCGGTCATTATAACTTATAGTTTTTGCACTTTTTGTACTTTTCAAGTGGAACCATCCAGAGGTATTGGTGGTTGGGTGTAGGTGTGGTGTTTTGGGGGTATTTTAGTCTCTGTATGGCTGCCTCCCAGCTCTAAAGCTGGGAGGGGCGTATGGCTCTAGGGTTTTGAATTTTAGAGGGTGGACTTGTTCTTGTGGAAAGACTGAGGAAGGAGTGTTGGGATTGTCTCTGAGAGTTCCGAACATTAATAAACGAATTTGAATATGAATTTGTTTCACCAGCACAGCTGACAGGCAATCAATGTGTTGCCGATAAAAGTCAAATACGCCTAATTTCACTAAGAGTGATTGAAAAAAATTGTCATTGCTATGATTCAGAAGCCGAATGTCTGGGCTTCTCTCGGTAGTTCACATTTCTAGAAAAGAATGCGCATTTAGTGGATGAGAATGATGCAAAAAAGCCGACAAACACGACAAACCTGAAAATCATGCAAACACATCCATCCGCATGTTGAGGGTGAGCGCATGCGCTCTTGGAAAATAGTTCCTCTGACAAATATTTCTCACAACAGTTCCCGAAAATGATACATCACGAAAAGAGACCTACAGCGATGACGTAACAGAAACAGTTGCTTTTTATTGGTAAAAAAGCCCTCTGAAACAGAAAAGAACGATGACCAAAAATGACATCATGTATTACGGCGCCGAAAAATTTGCATTGAGAACTACTTTAGTCATACCGGTACATAAAAACACTACGAAGGCCCGTGCAAGGCATTTTAGAAGTGAACGCTATCGTCTTCCACTTTTATAGCCTCTTATCGTAGATAATACTGGATGAATTTTCCCATTTAGGAGCCACACAGTTACATAAAGAGATTTTTTTACCACAAAAATGGCCATTTGTAACATTTTGGTTAAACAGTGTTGCGTTCGAGTAGAAAAAAAAACATAATTTCACAAGCCACCGTAGACAGCTGGTAGAAAAGTTCATTGACTATTCCACCAATCAGAAACAAAAGGTCAAAGGTTACGGATTAAAAATTCTCCTCAAAATCAGCCCTAAAAACCCTCCTCGAAACCATTGCAAAGCTCCTATGCATGATCGCAATGGTTCGGATCATACCTTAGGCTTGACTCGCACTATTACCACCAATATTTTGACAAAAGCAGCAGCAATAAAGTCACAATTCCTCGCTTAGCTGACCCCGCTGGCCAGTGTCTCTACGGCTGATTCAAGTTCACAGTGGCCGTATAAGTTTTAAGTGCGCATGCGCGAAATCAGCGCTAACGCGCCACGGGGCCGGATGCGTCGACCTTTTAATGAACTACAGTGCATCAATCCAGGGGTTATCGGAACCAGGGCGCAGTTTATATTTTGGGATTGATTAAAAGAGTGGGATGATCGACCTGATGTGCTTTTTCGAGAAAAAAAAAGAATGCAAGGATCGCATCGACGCAGAAGGTAAGGGCCTACACCGCCCGGCACCGGTTGGACTGTCGCCAAACAGCATTGATGAATGAGAGGGTGCAT
>NMRB01002177.1:88724-120714 GCA_002633025.1 Notospermus geniculatus | reverse complement strand
TACAAATGGTCACTTATTAAAGCCGTTATCTTTGCCGGCGGAAAAATCAAGGACGAAAATAATGGCTCACTATGGTGCCCACGTGACCCAATAAGTGAAAATTGATGTTTTTCTAGCATTTGGCTGTCGATTGTCGCCAACATTCCCGTATAACAAAGGCAAGCGGAAAATCGAAATGATTTCTTTAAAATGCTAATGAAAATGCTAATTGCCGTATAGTGGTACATCGATTTTTCGACCAAGAACACTCTAAGGTTTGACTGGGGCGATGCTTAAAAATGCCGGAACCAGAATTCCGAAGTGTTATCACGAGATCATATCAATGGGAAGCCAAATGGGTACTAATGATAACTAGCCGGAGAGCATGAAGTGTAATCACTGATCAGTACAATCATGTACATTGTAATAACCGAAAGTCTCGCTCTAGAACAGTAGTATTCGCTCCCAGAATAGGAAGATTTAGAAATCAAACGATTAACGTAAACGTTAACGACAATGCTATTTTTGTACCGAAAATGCATTATGAAATCTGGTTAATGTGTAGTATGAAAAATAACGTTGTCTTAAAGGTTAGGATTATCGTTTGATTTCTAAACCTCACTAATATCTGAACTTGGGCTCTGTCAGTCGTTAATTTGCAGTTCCTTAATACGTATGTACATGTCGAAGCCGGCATCTTTGGCAGTATCGACCTTCAGTAACCTTGGTCATCAACGTCTACATCGGTAGAGAAATTATTGATAAAAAAACAAAAAATATCAAGAAGGCCTCCGATCATTTCGCCATCGGATTTACGCTAGACAGAGTGCAATATACGAAGGCGAAGCGGTATGAACCTATGGTTGACTCAAGACCTACACACTTGATGGTTGGCTCAAGACGATACACACTCGCTGTCAGATTTTCCCAAACTACACTTCCTTGTTCACTCTCATAGTTAATCTAAATGGCAATGTCCGCCGTGATCAAACCAGGGCGTGGTGTTGACACACGCCGCCTATCATTATGATAATAAAGAGGAGATGAATGATGAGCAGTCAACTGCAGATACGGATCAATATGCTGTATTTGCCTCCGCCTCCGAGCTGTTAGTCTCGAGTCAATATAAATCTGCGCGTGACTAGAGTCACCCGCCGAGACAGGGTGGCTTAGAAAAATACCCAGAGTCCAAAACTACTACATGTAATAGCCAAATGGCTGTAGCATCTTTCTACAGGGTGGGCCAGAGAAAGTGTCCCTCGAACAATAGCATTTCTATTGTTTCCCTATTGTTCGAGGGACACTTTCCCTGGCCCACCCTGTCGAAGAAAATCGTAGAAAACATTAAAGATAATATATCACGGATATTTTCGCGGGCCACGAAAATCATTGTTTATTTACATTTTGTTTGTTTATTTCTCGTTTTTCTTTGTCTTATGAGTAATTTGTTGGTGGCGTGCCCCGCTAGAAATTCTTTTGATACTGAAAACATTCAATTTGGTGGGTTGGCATGTCCCAAAAGTCCAAAATAACATAATGTAAACATCAATGTTTACAAACATTAAACGTAAACAATGAAGTCGTGATATATTATCTTTAAGATATCCCAATTCGGCCCAGTGGTTCGAGCTATTTTCGACCGTATTTTGTAAATGGAAAGTCCTTGGTTACTTGAATGTGCAGTTCGATGGCAAGTTTATTACGACCCCTGACTTTGCTTCACAAACCAAACTGGTTCTGGAGCTAAATACCGGTACATGTACTGGACCGACGATTCTGGTATCTTGGTGTTATAGAATGATCTACATGTATCCATTCATATCCATAATCTGGTGGTTTGGGACTGGGGATGCAGTGGAATTTTGGGGGCCACCCTGTATTTTGGAGAACACTTGCCCATCGTGTATGGGGCCAATTTTACGGTCATTCTTATTTCAAGAAATGACGGTGTATTATAACTTGGAATATAAATGTATACCACTATTAGGATGACAAAGCAACAGTGGACAGGAACATCATCGGCTACACCCGGGAAATTCCAAGAAAAACGACCGTGCACGGGGCTAAAACCCAGCAACTCGGTATCCATGCAATGTCTCCAGGGACCAGCAGTCATTTGTCCCCGCGTTATGACCAATCAAGCAATTACTAGTCCATCATTAAGGATTATCTCCTGGCTAATGACCAGTTAAGAGATGATTCAGAAGTGTCTCTAGAGACAATCCAACGCCGATATTGAACCTATATTCGCTGATTATGCAGCCGATTTGAATGTTTTTACTATTGATGAAGTCCATACACAATAATATTCAGTGGTATCGGCCTCAAACAAAGTTCTTCCCTGCAACTGAAAAAAAGCTTAGTTGAGTTTCGGAGGCCGCCGCTGGGTCTGATCGTATGACCTCAAGGAAGAAAGTTCGACAGGCAGTACACTTGAAAAACTACTCATGGACCTCAGCGCCTTGAACGGCCATTCGGGGCAACTTTTCAAATTCAACAAAAAACATCGCCGCACGAGTGCCTTTTAATTTTAAATAGTACACTCGGCCTTTATTCGGAGATCAACTTCCGGAACTTTATTTTTGAGAAATGGTACTTGGCCTGAAATATTAATATTCCTTATGGCAATATTTTGAGAAAAAGCTCTAATTAATAAGATTACCTTTTATAAGTTTATGGAAAACGCCACTATTGAAAGCTTTTGACCGTGGCCTTCACGGCTAATAGGTATCAAATTACAAGACACAAGTAACCTGGAGTGCTATGAACCGACCCTGCCCCGACATACTTCCATAAAAAATACCGTCTGCAGTGTTCCCTTTGTGTCTCCACCTATTTGGATCTAAAATCCACAAGGCGATCAAATACCATGTCCTACTTGAAGACATCCGCACGCATGTATGAAAATCCGAAATGGCTCTCGTGGAGTTCTTGAAAGTGATTTGAAATGCTTTCATAATGTGGTACTCGACGCACAAACACCGGCGTCGCATTTTCTGAAAACGTGTCTAACCACTGGCCAAAGAAAAGGATCACGAGGCTCGATGAAATTTCAGAGATAATGAGGTGTGGTGAGTTGTAGTTAGTTGTTTGACTCCGTTGACATCCCTAAGTACAAAAAACTTACAAAGCTTGAAAAAAAGATTTATTTCACACAATACAATGTACATGTTCATGTACTCAACAATTCTCCAAAATCGCACTGTTGTGAGGTTAGCGAAACCAGGGCCCAGTTTCACAAAGAATCTTAAGTCTAAAGTTTGACTTAAGTCATCATGTGACCAGATTTCAGCAAATCAGATGACTTCATTTCAGACTTAAGTTTTTTCTTAGACTTAAGATTCTTTGTGCAACTGGGCCCTGGCTTTGCCACTGCGATCTAGCTCCTCCAACGTTATCATATCAAAATAGGCCGTGAGACATGACTGGAAAATATGGCTATTTCTTGATTTTTCAGCGTAGTTCTGGTAACTAAATATTTCCTCATGTTTAGTTTTATATGAAGGTGGGCATGCTGAACACATTCAGCTTGTTACCACACGACAAAACCTGCACATTTCCAAGATGGCCGCCCTTTTTAGGAGTCCACGTGAATCATGCAGTTTGCCACTGAATGGGGCCCCGGGGGGGGGGGAGGGGGCACGACGAGGTTTTACGTTCAAGAACACACAATTTCTATCAATACGTAGCCGTTTTCGTAAAAGCAGCCTATTTTTTATTGTTTCATCCAGCCATTTTCTAGTCACAGCGTAAAAATGTCCATATACTGGACGTATCTTGAATAGTATAACATAATAACCAGTTATTTTTCGTCTCATTCCGTTCCTGGTGCTAAATGTAGACTCGGAATTTGGCACATCTATGAGTTCGGTAAATGCACTTAGCATTCACCGGGTTTCAATGACTATTTTACAGTGTCTCTCTGGTCGCCATGGCAACGGTAACCATGGTTTCATACTTTCCTTGGTTGCCAAGCCTCCAGCTTTTTCCTGCTCGTCACCTTCGGCTTATCTGGTTTGTTCGACTGTCTCTTCACCTTCGGCTTTTCTGGTTTGTTTGACTGTTTTCCTTCGGCATTGGTGAAGCTGAAAAAGACGAGAGATGGTAAGATTTTCGAACTTAGATTAAAAAGTATTGTACGTACAGTGTATGCAGTACATGCTTGCATTTTTTTAGCAACCACACATGTATCTGATGTACATGTACATGTAGCCTACTTACTTGGCTTCAGATGGCCCAACGTGTCCGTCACCCAGATCCATGCCAGTCCCAATTTCGAAAATTGGAGTACTGAAATACAACGCAACTTAAAATTTCAGAGACGGGTTTTGTGAGCTTGTGAAGAATCATGGCGGGATGGAGAAGCCCAAGGGAACCTGACGCTTGTAATCCTGAATGGTGACAGAATATCGTGAACTGGTCAAACGCATCCTATGAGACAATTATTTTACCTAAACTTTTGTGCCCATGCCCCGCTTGACCAGCTTAACCTTCCAGCGGCCAGTGAATGGTACATACTAGTATATTAAAGGACCACGGTATTGCCACTTTTTCTCGACAGCCGGCGCCACCGTGCCACTCTCCAACCCAGGGACTAACTACGTTGTCGGCGAATTGACCCGATTTACTACGTACATTTTGTAATTGCATTTTTGTAGTTGGTCTTACTGCCGCTAGGTGGCTCCGTCTACGTCGGCAATCAAATAACGCATTTGAGATGCTTCTGATGTCATACGATACGAAATATTAGACTCCATTCTTTGTTGGAAAGTCTATCATACATGTAATAGGCCTTGACACGTACTGCTTGATATACCGATTCGATAAAAGTCGAAAAATAGTGTGTGTCAGAAGACCTTTTCAGGCTGTATTCCACAAATGAATGGAAAATGTGATAAAACTTCAAAATTTGCGGAATGTCGTCGATCAAGCCTACATACATGTACTTGTTCAACTCCAATTTTCTATTTTTGTCAATCAATGCATAAAGGCTTTAAAGGTGCTCTAGTTCGAATTGTAAACATTACGGTGTGCCACCTATTGTCAACTTCTGGTACTAAAAAATCATATAAAATCGAATTAAATCTCGCCTTTCCCAACTTTTTGTTTGTTTTTGAGCGTAAAATCATAAATATATTTCAGTTACAAGAATATTTATCAAGATAGTTTTACAAAATAGATAACATTAATGTTTTGGTATTCAGGGTGCTGCCACCTGTCCGAGGAAAAATAACTATTATAATCAACCATGTAAATAAACAAACCGTAATGTTTGCAATTCGAACTAGAGCACCTTTAATAGTTAATGTGAAACTTCCCTATTTGTGTGTTGATGTATTGACTAGAACTTACAGGTCTGACGTGATAGGATCTTCCTCTTCCATACGTTTGAAATAAGGATGAAGTTTCATGTTGAAGAAGACACAGAGGTAGAGGAATATAGTGGCCCATCCAAGGGCAACCCAGCAACCATTCTGAAAGACGAAGATCGAAAATACCACTAAGGCTTAGGCCGAAAAAAATATTATCTGTTTCTTGGTCAGCTACTCAGCAGAAATTGATGCGAGCATGCGATTTTTTATTTCAAATAATTTTTTTCAGTTGTCTTCATGGATAGGGGAAATACTACCAGCAAACTAGCTCTCTACATGTATATGTTTAAAGCACAAGTCTCATGAAAAATAAAGATGATTTCAAGTGGCGAAGCATTTATATGCTTTGTATAGAAGGCGCTGCGTAAGCAAAGCGGGAAAATTTGAAATTGGTGAGAAAAAAAATTCGACGCGAAGGGTTTGGGACTGACGCGAGCGCGGACAAGAAACCAGGCATGCAAACAGCCAACTGGCACATTTTAGGGAGAAAATTAGGATTTTTCTTTTATAAATTTAGGGATTTTTAGGGATAATTGGGCTCAAATTTAGGACGTTTTAGGACAATTTGAAGGTCATAATTCGAATATGTTCAGACGTTTTCATACTACTATAGGGCCGTAGCTAGCTTTTTTTGTGGGGGAGGGGCATTTTAAGCAGATGAGTTCAACGGACATGGCCTTCACCTTCCGGCGCCAAGGGGGCCGGTTTTGTGGGGAGGGGGGTCTGGGGGACCTCCCCCATAAAGAATTTTGAAAATTAGAACCTCTGAGATGCAATTTGAGGTCAAGTTCCTGCACTCTGAGACATGAACAATAATGATCCGCTATCCCATTTAATTTTGCTGAAAAAAATTGTGTTTTTGCACAATTTGCCTGGAGGGGCATTTGCCCCGTCCATATGCTAGATCTCACTAGGTAGGCCTACCCCAGTACTTACATAGATCTTATCTATTTTTGATCTTATGCAGAGCAGGCTTACCTTTTGAGAAACAATATAGTATACCCAGTTACTTTTTACCCTTTGAGATGCAAAGTAAGTGACACACCACATCTGAAGCTGATATCGCTCCATACCAAATGGCCACATTCGGTAGTGTGAATTTTCCCTGATATGACCTTTTGATATAGATAGATCAGCAAGACAGAATGGCTGTTTTCAGACATCAGATGTAGAGAATGGTTGTTTTCAGACATCAGATGTAGAGTCTCTGCCATCTTGCCATGTGCCTTAACATCATCAGAGTGGATGCGACGCGGCGCGGATGTTACCCGAAAGAAAAATTAGGATATTTTAGGAAAATTGGCCAAAAAGGCTGAAATTTTAGGGAATTTTAGGAAGGTGCAAAAAAATTAGGAATTTTAGGGCCGTTTGCATGCCTGAGAAACAGATAATTTTTTGGCCTTATCTAACCAATTTGTATATTAACAATCATGACACTTTCATTCATAGAATGAATGGATGCAATGAGGGATAGAGAAAAAGTATCCTGGCCGGGGTGGGACGGCTTAATATGCTGGAGCCACTTCCACGAAAGTGGTTCTGGCGTCGTTTTTCAGCAAGGATTTACTTACCAGACTATCCACAGTGACGTCACAGTGCTGGGAATGGGCTGCAGCGATAAGACTGAACAGCGGTCGACATGCACCGACGGTGTCGCGAAGCTGCAGAAAATGAATTTATGACCATCAATAATAGGGAGGTTTCGAAATCGAGCGATAAACGTAAACTTTACGACAACGTTATTTTTCATACTACACATTAACCAGATTTAATATTGCATTTTCGGTACAAAAATAACGTTGTCGTTAACGTTTACGTTTATCGTTTGATTTCGAAACCTCCCTAGTGTCGCAGTTTGAACCCTAACAGCATGAATCGAACGGAGCAGTGTGTGCAATCTTTGTGATCGGGTGCTTCTATTTCATGTGTTTTTACCTGAGAGGCCCTCTCTTTGACTTAGCCACAAAAACCAACAAAAAGAAGCCATGAGAAGTAGAGGCTGTCGGAATACCACAGCATGACGTTCTTTAGCAAAATGCCATGCTACAGGCTTTACTACCGCTAAACGTCCTTTACAGATCAGGAATCTGACACAACATTATACACAGACATTATGGGTCGTATTCATAAAGCGGTTCTATCGTTAGAACCGTCTTAAGCCGGTTCCAAGTACTGTGGTTGACGTTACTTGGAACCGGCCTAAGACGGTTCTAACGATAGAACCGCTTTATGAATAGGACCCTAAAAGCCTACTTATTTTTTGTTCGTGACATAGGTTGGACACTTTATATCAGACAGAGATCGGAAACTTATTTCTTTTGACTCAGATCGGAAACTTAATATTTGATACAGAGCGATAGGAAGTGTGGGCATTTGTCCTTTCAAGGTTAAAACCCTGAACACGTGCGGTGCTACACCGAACATCACCTCTTAGAGCAAAAAGCAAATACTATAATTCGTAAAGTGCAGCCAAGAATAGTCTCATTCCGCTTTGGGCACCTTTTTGACGGTTTATATCACATTTCCTGTCATTGTTCTCGTGCCACATGAATTCTGAAGGATACAAGTGGTAGGGTTTAAATTTCTACAAATCTGAATATTGGCGCTTTTTAAATAGTTTTTGGAATCAATAACTTTGAAAAACTAGGCCTAATGCTTAATAAAAACGATCCCACAGGGCCGTGATGGTGCCAAAGACGAACCATGTAAGTAATTGGCACCATCTCCACAGCAGAGCCAATATACATGTAGAATGTTATAGTATTGGCGACCGGTAGTAGTCAAGCTGGACATGCGCATGAGGTTGCATCGAAGCCAGTGTCGACATCCGGACTGAAATGTTGGCCTGTCTAGACGATCCGACTTTTGTTGTACTGTACAACTCCATCCAACAAATGTTGTCTGAAGTTTGATAAGAAGCATTGGTGGTCAGCCATTTTGACTAAAATCTCCCCTCACATGATCTATCACATTATCCTGAACTGCAATCCGATTGGTCGAGAAATCGTCAACCCATCAAACTCCATCGAACCAGCCCTGTGCTCAAAGAACGAACGTGGTCGAACTTGATCCAACCAAGTTTGATGAAGTTGGATGAGCTGTCCACATGGTCGAACTTTCCTTTAAAAAATTTCATACAACTTTTGTTGAATGGAGTTTTACAACAAAACTTGGATCGTCTAGACAGGCCTTTAGGAATGCTCATTCAAATATACGTTGAATTCACTCGGCACGTAGCAACCACCGCGGCAAACTGACGAGGATGTTGCTGTATACGTTTAAACAGCACTGAAAAGAAGGACACCAGCTGTGCTAGGAAGAATCAACGCCTCACAAAAAGGCAGCAATTGTCTGTTCCTGGCATTCCAAAGCACTTCAAACTGAACAACGTCAAACAATCACTCAAATCGTTTCTGAGCACCATGAAGCTTTGAAGAACTGAGAAACAAAATACATACAACTTATGAACAAGCAGGGCTTCAAAAACTTAACACATTTTGGTGCATAGAAGAGGCTGCACTAGAGATGGACAAGGACCTGGTGTCTCTCATACGTTGGCAACGACATGAACATCGAGGAAGTTGGTACTCAGCGCATGCGCAGATACCTTAACCCGCCAATAATTTGGACATGTTGGAAAGGTGAAGTGACACTGACGAAGAATTTTGTGGCGAACGTGGTGCAATCACTGATGAATTTATAACTACGCCAGTTTAGAAAATGGTACGACAGAACGATAAGAGTTAAATATTAGGGAGGTTTAGGAATCAAACTATAAGCGTAAACTTTACGACAACGTTATTTTTCATACTACACATTAGCAAGATTTTATATTGCATTTTCGGTACAGAAATAACGTTGTCGTTAACGTTTACGTTTATCGTTTGATTGCTCAACCTCCCTATTGACATCTATTATAGGAAAGAGACACATTTGTTGGGAATACGATCGGACATGGATCATAAAATATTAACTTGACAATCGTAATCTACAACCACACTCGACAGAAAAACTGCGAAAATAAGAATAAAATACATGTACATGTACATGTAAAATGAAAATTACATGTAAAAGTGTCGGTGATTGATGCATCTTTC
Source organism: Notospermus geniculatus (assembly GCA_002633025.1). Classification (NCBI taxonomy): domain Eukaryota; kingdom Metazoa; phylum Nemertea; class Pilidiophora; order Heteronemertea; family Lineidae; genus Notospermus; species Notospermus geniculatus. Next base: position 111,266 of record NMRB01002177.1, on the reverse strand, counting down.
TCGCTATTCTTTTTTGACCAGGGGTTCCAAGGTGACTTCGGAGACTGGTTCTCTGACCTACTCGGGTAGGGCTGATGTATAAGGCCTACCAACAGGGCAGGAGACCCAACTGAACGCACAAATCTCGTGAGATGTGGATTTATAGGACGGGTTTTCAGGGTGTTGGGAACTGGGACTTTGGTTTTCCTAAAATCCGCATCTACATGTAAAACTGAACATGGGGCTTTCCCGACCGTGAATTAACAGCGAATTTGGAGTCAGCCTGTAACGCAGTGCGGTATCGAGGAAAACTTTTTCAGACATATTTGAAAGTGAAATGAAGCAACAAATGGTTATTTTTACACGATCAAGCCGCCGCAGCTCAACACCATTTGCCTCTCATTATGAAGTACTTCAGCGGACAAGGACCATTGAAGTTGAATTAGGGTTCAATGGCGACACATGTCTCTCATGGGGCCGAGGGTGCTTGCCACCAGCGGGAGCAGGGCGGCCATTGTGAGGAAACATCAATACAATCGTTGGTTTATTTTATAAATTCTGGCGACAGCTGCGGACGAATGCATCATGTTTACAGTCGGTTTCGAACACATACTTCGCTGGGTACTTCACAGGAGACAAGTAGAAAAACGTGCGATAAGTATGGCACGCCAAAGCGGAATTTATTCAACCCTGTGAAAAACATGTCAACATTTGAGAAACACATGTCAACACAACGAAATACACGACAAGAATTTTTCAAACATGTGTCAACTTTCAAAAAACATTGACAACATTTTCAAACATATGTCAACATTTTTTTCGTTCAACATTCTTGAAAAAATTTTTTCAACATTCATGACTTCTTGAAAAAATTTTTTCAACATTCATGACTTCTTGAAAAAATTTTTTCAACATTCATGACTTCTTGAAAAAATTTTTTCAACATTCATGACTTCTTGAAAAAATTTTTTCAACATTCATGACTTCTTGAAAAAANAACGCAGCGCCCCCTTTTATGTTAATTTGTGCTGAGGCATGATGGGACATCACCATGCAACAACGTCCAATCAAATTCCACCCTATTTTCTAAAAGCACGTGTCTGATTTTGTGATCTGTGTCTCTGTTGTGTCAATGTCTACTTTTTGCGGATATAACCACCCATAGGTCACGTGAATGTTGAACGAAATTTTTCAAGAAGTCACTTGATTGTTGAAAAATTTTTTTCAAGATGTTGAACGAATTTTTTCAAGAAGTCATGTGAATGTTGAAAAAATTTTTTCAAGATGTTGAACGATTTTTTTCAAGAAGTCGTGAATGTTGAAAAAAAATTTTCAAGAAGGTTGAACGAAAAAAATGTTGACATATGTTTGAAAATGTTGTCAATGTTTTTTGAAAGTTGACACATGTTTGAAAAATTCTTGTCGGGTATTTCGTTGTGTTGACATGTGTTTCACAAATGTTGACATGTTTTTCACAGGGTTGAATAAATTCCGCTTTGGCGTGCCATAGATAAGCGATCAACTATCCTTCGTGATCAAGTACATTTTGTCTGCACAAGCCGTAGGGAAATACCCAAAGGTTATCCCGTAAAGTTAAGCTGCCACGGACGGATATCAAAGGCAGCCAATGTAACAAGTCGTGTTCCAAAAGGTAACATTATCTTGCCGCAGACGACGGTCATCACTTAGATTTTAACAGGGATTTTTTATGCCTTGGTTCCATTTAAAAAGATTAAAAAATGCAACATACGGCTTAAAAAAACAGGAAGGCAATTGAGTACATGTAAGTCCATATTTTTTTCTATGGGAGTAAGTAATACGATATCTTTCCGAGATGTATACTCACCCACACCAAGACTTGAGATTTGTACTGTGCGTAGTAGTTCAAAACTCTTGTTCTGTACGCATTAGTGGCCTGCAAGACAAAGAATACGAAAATTTAGAGTCAGTTTACAAGTAGGATGGTGCAAACACCGAACAACAAGTGTGGCGAAGAAATGGTACAAAGAACGCAATGTTAGCAAAAGCTACCAGATGGTATTTGCTAGCTTTTATGAATACATGTATCAGCCATTAGATTCGTCCAATCATACTCACACTGACTATCGCGTTGTAAGATTCGCTATGCATCTTATTTTGGATATTCTGAATTCCTTGTATTGCTGCATTGATGTGAGTCTGAAAAGTAAAAGAACTGACTCAGAGTGAAATAATCATATATATGGAAACTCATCTTCACTCACTAAGATTCATATCTGCATCGACAAAATATATATATATTTCATGAAACGCAGGTCTCTGAGATCATGAAAATTGGAGCTGGATGATCAGTGCGAAACAAAACGGAAAACTGAGAGAACTGAATCTTACTGTTGTGGTTTTGACAGCAGTTTCGAGGTTGTTCATGTAGGAAACAACGGTTTGCTGAAAAGAGAAGTATGGAATTCTTATGATTTCCTCATATATGATGCTTTCATATGCCAATGTTACACCATTTTTCACCCGTTATTGTGATTTGGCACGAATCACCCGTAACCTGAAAAAATGAACAGAGTGCATTCGTCATTACAAACTGTTCACATACACGTAGAACTTCATTTTCTGAGTTTGATTTTGAAAATAATGAGGAGTGAAAAATGAAAAGTAAGCATTTCCTTCATTGTAACAGCAGCCTTCTGTACTGTTTTCTTTCTATAATTATTTTCATAGATGTCACCAACTCGGTTTTTCATTTCTCCTTTTCAAATCTACACTAGTATGTACATGTACATGTAGGTCTAAATGTCGGTTTTTCATTTCTCCTTTTCAAGTCTACACTAGTATGTACATGTAGGTCTAAATGTCGGTTTTTCATTTCGCCTTTTCAAGTCTACACTAGTATGTACATGTAGGTCTAAATGTCGGTTTTCATTTCTCCTTTTCAAGTCTACACTAGTATGTACATGTACATGTGCATGTACATGTACATGTACATGTACATGTACATGTACATGTACATGTACATGTAGGTCTAAATGTTGGAGAAGTTTGACGTTATGAGGGATGTATCTCTTCCTCGGTACGTTGCCAGCATTCAGTGTGAAGACTTACGTGGTTCGGTGCCAAGGCCGGTATCTCCTTAGAATAGATATTCTTAAGGGCAGTGGAATGGGCCGTCAGTCTTGTCTATGAATGAAGAAAATGTCGTATGCTTGATATGAACTTGAACATGTATGCATCGTAACGTTTTGCTGGTGTGTCGTTGATGAATTTCTGAGGTTCCCAACGAGTGGCATTTATTTATTACCCCAGCATTAAATTCGCTGGTTCCTTCAAATTCGAAAAGTACATGCATGCACCAAAATCTGTGTACTGATGCCAAGATACAGAATAGCACAAAATTGACACACAAAATGATAATAATCAAGAAGTCAATCTCCAGAATTCACGAATTTTCGACCCCAACCGGGGTCTTTTTCAAGTGGAACTTTATAAGTCTTTTCTAGAGTTTCAGATTGTAAAGTTCCACTTGAAAAAGACCCCGGTTGGGGTCGAAAATTCGTGTACTGATGCCAAATATAAAATTGATCAATTACCTTGGCTGGGTCGATGGGACCACCAGAGGCAAACGGAGTTCCAGCTATGGTGTCCAAGTTCGCCCAGTAAGCTTGAATATTGAAACCCGTTGGACTTTTATTCAGCTTTAAAAAAAACATCAGCAATTTATTGAAAAAGTAACAGACAACAAGAGAGTTTTCAGATATTGTTCCGCTAACGGTAACACTATTAGTCGTTGTTTTTTTTTACTAAATATAAGTCAGAAATAGCGTTAGCGATTTCTTTAACTCGAATGTTTATCCTCGTCGCTATCGACATTCAAATTAAATGTTGTTGAACAAAAGGTGTTTATTCACAAAAATTTACACGACACCAGTACCGGTACGGAATTCATACTGAAAGTTGAACGCAAGATATGACTGTTAAGGGCGGTTTACACTAGGTTGCACCAAGTTGCAAGTTGCAGCAACTTGCAACTTGTTGCAAACTACCTGGGACGGTTTACACATAGAAAAATCGATGCAACCTCCAGCGTGATGGTGATCGAGTTGCAACAAGTTGCAGACCCGTTTACACATGCAACTTTTATGAAACTTTTTGGTCTCATCTTATGCAACAAGTTGCATGAAGTTGCATATGAAAAGTTGCATGTGTAAACGGGCTTTTATGGGCAGTTTTCACATGGAACTTTTCATATGCAACTTGTTGCATAAACTTAATGAGACCAAAAAATTTCATCAAATTTGCATGTGTAAACGGACATGCAACTTGTTGCAACTACATATACATGTACCTACTGCAACTTGTTGCAAATTTATGATCCAGATCCTATTTTCTGGTGAAGTTGCAACAAGTTGCACGTCACTGGTCAATGAGAATACAGCAAAAAATCATGTGATTTCTACTAAAGCCAAAATGGCTGCCGAACAAAGGATTCCCGCCAAAATTCCTGCAACTTGCTGCGAACTTTTGCAACTTAGATCACGCTGGATGTTGCTAATGTGTAAACGTCACAGGTAGGCTGCAACAAGTTGCAGGTTGCAGCAACTTGCAACTTGGTGCAACCTAGTGTAAACCCTCTTTACCTGTCCTTTTATGGCTGCCCAGTTAAGATTAGCAGCATTCTTGAATTCTGTTAGCCAGGTAGCCAGCTCAGTCGTGTAGAATTTAACTTCGTTTAGGTTAGAGTACATGGATTCGTAGGTCTGTTTTACATTCGGTATATACTGAAGGGGAAGAAAAAAACTTTAATTAAAACTTTCTGTGCGCATACATGTATCGTCCTCCTACATGTAACTTGTGAGGAATACCGTTTAGGGCAGTTACTGTATCACTATATTGGCATCTTACCTGCAACCGATTGTTTAAGGATGACCCATTCCTTACGTTCAAGATGGACATACATCAAAAATATTTTCGATAATATTTTCGACAATAGGTCATCATCGCTTCCTCATTGGCACCAAACAATAAAATGTATGAAAGAGTTTGACAACTCTATTTGAAAAGGCGCCAGAGAATCCCTCTCATAGTAATTTTGAACATGTCGGATTACGGATAATGAATATGATAACAATATTATATTCTAATCATTGCATCAGCTATTTATCTGAGATAATAGGTAGGCCTACTTCTCCGAGGAATATTTCATCTATGTAAACAGTCTAAAATCTAATTGCCAATCATTATACACCACTTGAAAATTGAATCCTGTTCACTAGACTAATGATTCGAAGTACATGTATTCTAAAACTCTGAGCTGCCGATTCATCCAATCATATTTTGAAAACTTTAGGTTGTCGGTCGTGGTGAGATACATGTAGCACATCAGCATTGCTTAATTACTCTATGACCCTCTCTCAGGGTATGCCTGGATGGGCAGTGCAATATTAAAGTATCCATTTCGTGTACATTTTTCAATAAATACGTACGTTCTTGTAATCGATGACATGAGACAGATCGTTGACTTCGTTCAGATTCATTAAGTAGTATGCTGCTGAGTTATTGTCACGACAAGCCCTGGAAAAGATATGTAACAGCAAAAATTCATACTCGCTCGCTTATGAATTTTTGGTAACAGTCTTAAGGCTACATGGATGCAGTTTGGTGGACGAAATGCCCCAAGACTATTAATGTACATTGTTGTATTGTATGTGCTTGCGATCGCCCACAAAAGTGACTGACGACCCATGTGGTTCAAAATTGATTTGCTGCCACCACATCAAATCTCAGATTATAACTTCTTGAACATACATGTACATGTATTTAAACACGTCAGTTTGGAACAAATTTTGATTTTCAATTCCATGTGAAACCTGGAATAGACTACAAAGAATTCTTACTTTATAGTATCATACGTCATCGTCTTGATCGTGCCGTTGCTGAGCAGAGCTGATGAGAGAAAATATCCCTCGTAGCCAGGGATGTTGTCGGGGACATCCATGAACTGAAAGACAGGCAACAGAGACGGTAGTTTTTAATAGGCAAGATTTTAAATATTATTTCAGGTCAATCGTAAACTAGGGTCTACTGGGTAAATATGCCCCGCAGCCATAATTATTGGTACTCGTCAGCCTGGGGTTCAAAATCTTCCGGGTAGCCTTTCCGACTGTTGCGGTCGGACCTTAGTGTAAACGTCAGCACCGATGGCAAGCCAGAATGGAGTTTCCCCTAATTTGTTCCCTCCAACGGTTACTATTAAGCATGTATTGGTCACGAGAAATAAAAAAGACAGAGGACTTTCATTATATCTACCTTCTCCAGGAAGCTGAGGTCGTCCATCGGTTCACAAGTTACTTTCTCCCAGTTTGCTCCGATGAAGACAATGGTTGCCGCCATGGCCAGGTAGACTATGCCAGTAGCAAGGCCAAAGTATACCATACTGCAAGATATCGCGATACAAAAATGAACCTCGAATTCCTACTTTGACAGGGATCAGACTTTTTGGTCAGAACCTCTCTAGGATTTTCAATCATCTACCCGCCTCAAGAAATAAATGTTCATTTTTTTAATTTCATGATGCAACGCCAACTCAGGGCATTACAGCTACATGTACTTATCAGACAATACTGGGCGATATTTACAAATTTTAGGAGGAAACCGGAGCCCCTCTCCGGAAAAATCCGACGATTTCGAGGAGAGATCACCCTTGCTACCAAACAAAGCTCCTGAGGAAAATGTTAGGCGATACGTCAATTCTTACATTGATAAGTTAGTGAATAATTCACTATTGACTTACATAAGGAGTATCTTCCCCATTTTGTCCGACTTTGCGTTTCTCTCCGTGGGACCGACCTCCTTATCATAATTCTTTAGCCCGATGACCAAGGCAACAACGGTAGTGATAACGAAGGCGATGACACAAAGTGTCGACACCAGCACTACCGCAAACCTGTAACAATAAGGATGAAGATGGACGATAACCGGCTGAGGCTGGCGCACATTGACGGCAAATCCCAATGCGGTAGGGATGTTTTTAAAGTTGACTGACCGGCTGAATGACAAGCCCAGCAGCGTTGGGCCCGTCAACTTTTTAGAAATACCTCTGCCGCATTGAGATTTGCCGTCAATATGCGCCTAGCTTAACTAGGTCCTCCTGTCCTGCGCGACGTTCCATCAAATATTATGAGAGCAATATCGGTGAACACCAGCACATTGAAACCCGCCCCAACACTTCCACATCACGACAAATTGGGCGCTTACACCACCTTCCAACAAAGTATATTCCGTTCCGAGGGCGGTTACTGTCGTGAGTTGCATATTTGCAGTAGAGTGAAACACGTTGGCAATAGTTGCAGTCGAGTGAAATAGGTTGCATAAGTTGCCGTAGAGTGAAATACAACAAAGAATTAGCTCCATGAATAAGATGACAAAAATAATGGCCGTGATGGTTTATATGCCCTTGACGCTTCAACCCGTGGTTAGCAAGTGTTTTTCCCCCAAAGGGCGGAACGGAAATCAACTGAATGCCCCATCACTATTTTTTCCACTTACATTGCCTTCGTCGTTCTCGATAGTTCGGCAAACGCTAGTTCCCATCCGCTTTTCATCGTGGTGTAGTTGAAAGCCTGAAAAAAAGAAGATTTTTTACATGTATGATCGAAATTTTTAACAAAGTAATTGACACAACAATGTGGATCGTGGGAAGATACTGTAAACTAGGCATTACACGGAACGCTCTGACGAAGTCGCATTCGAAGTACATGTATGCTCACATTGGTGCAACCAAACGGTGGAAGCATAGCAGTCCGAAAGGACAGGCATAGTTTGGAGGTACTTTTTGTAGAGGGCAGCACGGTTTCGATTGAAAATGGTAACCCAAACGAGAAGTCGTCAATAATGACTATTTCTTCGCTATACTGTCACACAAACTTACTGATTTGATATTCCCCTGCATAACGTATGTCATATTCTTCACGATCTTAGCATACTGGAGTGAGGTCTTTCGTATATCTGCAGAAAAAAATGATCAAGCCTTATTTTCCAGCAGATAATCGAGGTTCGATTCTTTCGGGTTTTGTTCCGCCGACTTGAGATTCCCCAGATTCGCAACAGCGGCTGAGCGACCGAGACCAGAAACGTAGCCGATGAGAAAACGTGTTGATTGGTTGAAAATCACGATATCTCATTTATTGACCAATCATAGAGCGTTGCAAACAACGATCACGTGATTACGGACGACGGGCGCTTCCAAATCTCAGAAGTTGATCGGGAACCAATCTTAAATCCAGCACAAAAAAGAATGGGCAGGGAAGCTGATCGCGATAGGAAAGATGAATGCTCCCTAAAGTACATTGTAACTTACTGTTTATTGTATCCCGGAACCTTGTCTTCAAGGTCGTCGGAATCTTTTCGTATACTTGCTTGGCCTGAAAAAGAACGCATCTCATGTCAGCCTAAAAAGGGTACGTTCTATTTTCTCCGTTTCTGCGATTTGAATCTTATTAGTCAGGGGCCTGTTTCATAAAGTGACTTTAAGCTAATGGTATCTTTAACCAAATGGAAAATGCATTGAGTTAATGGGACCATTATCCTAAAGTCACTTTATGAAACAGGCCCCTGGCCATTACAGCTGACGAATAACAATAACCCTGTGTTGAGGACAAGAGTAACGTACAGCGTGGGCTAAGTTTCAGGGAATTTCACGACACTTTTTCAGCAACGCTCTTAAATGGGAGATAGGCAAACAAATGTACTTACATTGTAACCTGGTCCCTTTGTTAGCGTTTCCTTCGACTTTTTCACAATTACAGTGTATTGGTTGTCGATATTCGGTAGCTGTAATGAAAGATATCGCCGAAATGGTTTGTAGTTGGCAATGATGTGGTGGGCATCACTTCAGAGAGAATCAGGGACATTCTTATTAGTAGGCCTAATGGTTCATTCATTGCCCTTTGAGAACCACAAGAAGTTGTAACTACAGTGTATATACAAACGTATCCACAATAATCGGGAGGTTGAGAACAAACGATAAACGTAAACGTTAACGACAACGTTATTTTGTACCGAAAATGCAATATAAAATCTGGTGAATGTGTTGTAGGAAAAATAACGTTGTCGTAAAGTTTACGTTTATCGTTTGATTTTTAAACCTCCCTATTATTTCAGGAGTACAAACGTCAACTCTGTAACTCATCAAACAATACTGGGCGATATTTAATAGTAAACGTAATGTGGGACGAAACCTCTACGCCTAAAGGGCCACGATATTGCCACTCTTGTCGATAGCCGGCGCCACCGGCGGTGATTGCATCATTCACCAATACCGTTGTCTTGCCTTTCGCCCCCGTGTTGGAGAATGTGTGATTTCAATAAAATGTACACGTGGATACACTAGGGACGAAAGTTACTCTACGTGGGGCGAGGTTGATAAGCAGTACTTCAAGAACATTGTCAATAGAGGTCTCCCTTAACGTAGGTATGTTTAGCGCAGGATAGGGAAGGAATACAGTTCCGCTTTAAGTAACTTACAGCCCAATAGTCACATCCAAGCCCGATATCACTCGCAACAATTTTTTTACATCCAGTACAGGAACCGTCACAACCATAACAAGATGTATCTTTAACTGTAGTGGTGACGTCATCATGGATCTTTGCATAAGCATTTTTCAGGGCCCCACCCCCGTTTGCTTTGATGTTTTCTATCATTTTGTAGTATTTGATGAATTTTTGTTCCACATCTTGGAGTTCTGAAGGAAAAATAGAGACGGTGTAAGGGAATTACTTGTAAATACAATGTACATGTAATTCGGCACTTCGACAAGCAACTAAACCTACATGTACATGTATGAAAGCCTGGCAAGGTTATGAATATCGGCCCAGAAGTCAAGGATTTATTCCAAAAGACACCAGTATTTTTATTTCGCCGAATTTGAGTATCCTCACCTGAATCTAAGCTGTAGAGATAGTTAAACGCCGAGTCGACCTCAGTCCGCCATTTCTCCCTTACGGGCTTTCCCAGCAAAACATCAGTTCCTTCCAAGTCGGCCTCAATGATGACGTCATTCAGATGACCAAATGATTCATCCGAAATGTAGTTCAGTTGCTGAAATCAACGAAATTCGAAAAGCTGACTTCAAATTAAAGGGAGACATCCGAAAGATACTGCCCGGCGGGCACTTTTGTTTTTGTTTTGATTAGCGTAGTGTCACCGTCGATTAACAGATGGCGCTGTGCGTTATGGCAATGAGTGCCCACCGGGCAATATCTTTCGGATGTCTCCCTTTAAGAATTTGATTGAAAGACATGGCTGATATCGTAGTTGTACCGTCACAGAGATACTGGATACCGGTACTTACTCCGGCAAGATTACTCCAGTAGGCCTTGAAGTCAGCCAAGCTGTTGTTCATTGCGGACCCTAGGTCGGCCATTCCTGCCAGTGCTTGGGACGACGTCACCAAGGCAGTAATTGCCATAGCGCTGAAATGTACAGAAGATTTGCTGTAACAGTTTTCTTATAAAGACACTCAGGCACCACAGGAGAGTTTTCAGGTGCGAGTTGGCTCTCTATGGGGAACTCGACCGCACAGAAAACTACGGGAAGTCGTTTGTGTCATCGGTCTCGGCGTTGCCGTAAGGAGGAAACCATCAATGGTGAATTTCCCATGGGAGCCAAATCGCACGATCGAGAAAAAATCCCCCGTGAAGCACCCGTCATTAGGGAGTTTAAGAAATCAAACGATAACGTTAACATTACGAAAACGTTATTTTTCATACTGCGAATTCACCAGATTATATATTGCATTTTCGGCACAAAAAATAACATTAGGGAGTTTAAGAAATCAAACGATAAACGTTAACTTTACCACAACGTTATTTTTCATACTGCGAATTCACCAGATTATATATTGCAATTTCGGTACAAAAAATAACGTTGTCGTAAAGTTAACGTTTATCGTTTGATTTCTTAAACTCCCTAATGTCGTAAAGTTAACGTTTATCGTTTGATTTCTAAACTCTCTGTTGGTGTCTTTTACGGGCGGTTCCAGTCTACTTACAATGTCATAACCACGGAGATGCAGTTCAGCACGAGGAAAGCCAATTTGTACTTTTCGTTCGCGGGGTGGTGTGTCTGGTAGTTTTGCCCTCCACACCTTGCTTTCCGCCGGCAGACGATGATGGTGATAAGGACCGCGAGAGTGATTAAAATGAAGATGAGGCCAACGACGGACGCCATGATAATGCCAAGGTCATAGTCGATAATCTGAAACAGGAAGAAACTGGTTAAAATAAGTGTGATTACCATTGTTTTCAATGGAATATGTTAGCTTTGCAGTTTTGGTGCATTTACACCTCCTTTGAAGGGTTTGAAGTAAAATGTGTTCTCAAATCTGGGACAAATGTGGTGTTCTGTTTCCTTGTTCGCGTTCTGGAATGTGTTCACAATAAGGAAACAGAACACCACTTTTTGTCCCAGATTTGAGAACACATACAACAACAGCCATAATTTTCCATTCCATAACCTTGTGTAAAAGGACGAAAGAAAGTCCGTGTTCTGAGCAATTCACTTTAGAGTGATAGTATCAATGGTATGCGGTGTACTTATCGTCCGTACCTCCCCCTGTCGAGTTGCGCTGTCAAACTGTCCGCTAGCCATTATCTGGAGCAGGTCTAAAAAGAAACGGCAGGTGATGAAGGTCGTGTCAACTACATGTAGCATTAGAGAGGTTGCGCAGCTTTCCGACTCCGACCCGGACTTCAACGACGAGAATGATGCAGTGCGCTATGGACATCCTTGATAAAAACGATTTTATAGAAGTTTTCAATTCGTCAAACACCGTAAACTGAAGGTGGACAGGCTCGCAAGCAATGATACACCTTTAAAGGGAGACATCCGAAAGATATTGCCCGGCGGGCACTCTTTGCCATGACGCACAGCGCCATCTGTTAATCGACAGTGACACTACGCTAATCAAAACAATAACATAGGCCCCGAGGGAGCTATCCGTGAGTGTACAACACGTATCTAACCAAAAAACGCTAGTTTGTCAAATAGCTCACGAATTCGTGGGTGTATTTTTTTACAAATTAGCGTTTTTTGGTTAGATACGTATTCTAAACTCACTGATAGCTCTCGGGGCCTGTGCCATAACGCACCGCGCCATCTGTTAATCGACGTTGGCACTACGCTAATCAAAACAAAAACAAAGAGTGCCCGCCGGGCAATATCTTTCGGATGTCTCCCTTTAAGTCAAGCCTGCATATTCAAAAGCTGAAATTCAGCCACGCCATCTGAAAATAGAATGGCTAACTATTCATCCAACTTTTCTGATTCGTTTTCACCGAAAAGTAAGCCAAAAGTTAATGCACCACTGTAAAAACTATCGGTCACAATTTGAAGCTTATAGTGACGTCAGGATTACAAAGTTCCATGGTAAAATGGAGAATATTTTTCATAAGGGAATTTCCTTGTCTATGGTATAAGTAATGCACATGATATCTACAAGGCTGATCCACAATACTTAGGATCCGAGCAGTCCATTAATATGCACTGATACAGTACACACATGAAACTGAAAACCCAGTCTAGTAATAGAGCTGTTCTCAATTAAAATAACCTGACCTGCCAATAGGGAAGCCTGCCGTCCCTGCTAGGCCTATACAATCGCTGACAAAAGAGTAACTCTCTGAAGGCCTCCTCTTCATGCACGCAAAATTTCTCATGACGAAAGATATTGGCCCGTATTCTAAAAGCCTCCTTAACTCTAAGGTCGACTTTAATCTTTTGTATTCTGCCCTGCAAACAATAGCTAAAGGTGAACCTTAGAGTGAAGGAAGCTTCTAGAATACGACCCATTCACTCAGGTACAATCAAAAATAGTCAAAAATAATTTTGGTACAATTGTAGAAACCCAAACTACCCTGAAAATTAGATTATTCCTGTATTGATAATTATAGTCCTACTATATCAATCACGAAATACTTAAGAATGAGTTGAAAATATGACATTCGGGAAGTAAACAAATTTATCTATACATCAATTGAATAAACAGTGTCGAAGGTGAGATTGTAATAGGTTCAGTAACGCACCAATAATTATGATGTTTAATGCAATCTGCCATGCACTATTTCACTATCTTGAATACGTATCATGAAATGCCAAGAACCGCATTGAAAAAGGAACGTCATGAAATTCCTTTGCCAACTTCCTTGTTGAGAAGCAACGCGTTTCGTCAGACAAACATCTTTGAATTTATGGTCCCGCTCTAGCTGCCATGAATTTCACTCACAGGCGTTGGTAGGGAGGTTATTAGCTCTATCAAAGACTAAGATATGATTTGAGGAATGAATTAACACTTGTTTGTTACCAACTAACTTCGTCCAAATCTCAAACGAACTGTCTCTCAAACAGGAATTTCACTTACCAAATTCCCCAAAGTGGGCCCACTGTTGAGGGTTTGATCAGTGTGAGAATTTCTTTCCCAGGCCTTTTCTAACAGAAGTTACCATCAGATATAGACGACTATCACTTACATGTACATGTACTTAGCTGTACAGTCCTAAATTTAGGTAGGGCCAACACTGGACACCGTTTAATGGTACTCGGATACTGTTTAATGTCCTTATTAATTTTTGACTGAAATGTGACCAACTAAATTTCCTGACATATGCAAACCCCACCAATATTGGTCAGGTAGTATGCGAAATTACTTTTAATTTAGAACTGTGACTCTGCATAACTGCATTCACCAAAGCCTTGGCACAAAACCCTTCTCCTCGAATCATAAAACTGGAAAACAGTGGTTCGGCAAACGCCAAGTTAGCTCAGGAAACCCATGTCTAATCAAAGAGCCGTGATCGTTTTGGAATTGAAAACCAAACGAACTGAGTGATAGACTTACTGTAACTGAGTGATAGACTTACTGTAATTGAGTGATAGACTTACTCTAATTGAGTGATAGACTTACTGTTAACTGAGTGATAGACTTACTGTAGGGAAACTCGTTCTTTTGCATTATGTTTATCAGTCCGCCTGCCATTCCGTACAGGCCACCCAGACTTGAGCTTCCTGTGGCGTTTTTGCTTGCCCATGTTGGATCTGAAGTGAAAAATAAGAAGTTCAATAATGAGAAGACATAGGCCTACATGTTCATGAAACTTTTCCAAAGAAAAGAGAATACGGTTTCGATGTAAATTTGCCCCCCCCCCACTCCCGAAAAAGCTATTGGAGCTTGTCGAGAAAAAAACTCGATTTTGATAAAGCAATGAGAACGAAGTTTCCTAGGTCCGAAAATTGAAACCGCGGAGACCGGGCCTAACTACAATGATGACTTGAAGAGTCATTTACTCACCGGCGGGTAGATCACCCCAGGTCACCTGTCCTGATGAAAAATCTCGTACATTCGTGACCCTGCTGTAATTACTTGCGGCAGCATCGCATCCAGACAGCAGTCCGAAACCGATCACCAAGACGGCGAAGAGGAACCACATACGATCCGGGGGATTGCGATTCCCCCTGAACGCCATGTTAAAAATCGTTCCGAAATCCTCACGCAGCAGACTAACGGATTAAACCGTTATGTATAAGAATGACAGCGTAGACCCTTTGAAAAATGTTGAAATCCTGGACTTGTTAGTTTTCGTTCGCTCTGATGTCGGCCTATTTACACTAAATCCGTTGACCTGTATCGAAATATATGTCTCTATTGAGAATTCGGGTGTTCTATGTCCCCATATTGCGAGTCGTGGCCACGTAGTCGGAAAACTTGACGGAATGTATGTACATGTATGTAGGCCTACCTCCGAAGCCCACCCCGCCGTCTTGCTCCTCTTAACCTAAAGGCCTCCAGGAGATTTGGCGGGATATAAAATCTTTGACGGACACGTCACAATCATGCTCTACGTCATGTGGCTCTCAAACCTCACTGACTGGTTGGCAAGAGGCCTACCCGGAAGTCACTAAGCGGGCCAGGTGGGCCTATTTTATGGACGAAGTCAGGCTTGTCGAACGGTGAAGAAAGCATGGCCAAGTTCGAATTTTGCCAAATTGTGGAGTTGGTCTCTTGGATAAGACCTTCGAGAATGCTGCTGGCTTTAGGCCTTACCACAACCTTTAGCGATGGTTCACTTCTTCTGCAAGTGAGCTTTAACAGTGGAAAGAATCCATCGCTAAACTTTGTCGTAGGTTAATAGGACCGTTGCGAAAACTCACTAATAGGGAGTTTTCGCAAAGCCCCCGAAACGCCAACGCGAACGCCAAACCCATTTTTCGATGCCACGAAGAGAGCACCGAACAAAAGGACAGACGTTCGCGTTGGCGTTTCGGGGGCTTTGCGAAAACTCTGTAATATCAAAAAAACTTCCCCAAAATATTTGATAACAGGAACGTTTACCGCTGCGGCTTTATTTTCTTTTAAAACGAGCTTCAGACCAACGGTACCTCTCCGAGCAATACCAATTACTGTACATGTACATGCACTGTACATGCACTGTACATCTGAAGCTGAAGTGCCGTGATGCATTATTGAATAGTGTGGCAAGTAACGACAAGTTTCATTGAGGAAGTGATTTGAAAAATGTTCGGCATCAAATGTGGCTGTAAGCAGATTAAAATCTATTGTTTCCACAGTAAGGGGAGTTTGCCAATAATTTGGTGAGAGGCTAGGCCAAAGCGTGAAGGACAAAGCAGGTACATGTATAAAGAAAGCTTACCATAAGCAGTAATTCTGTATGAATCACAATCGTGTGGAATTTCTCCAAGCCTGAAGCTTCCTTCCCTTTTCCGTTAAATTCACAAAATGTCATGCATGTAGGCCTACGTGTACACTGTATATGTATACATGTACATGTACATGTATGTAGAGCTGTGTTTGATTGATGATTTCGACTACATGTACATGTACATGTACATGTACATGTAAACCCAAAATGTATTGCAAATTTGTGGCAATTATTTTGTGCATTTTGTGGTGGTCGTCAATGGTAGTGAAATTCGTATCCCTAATGTCATGTCTATCCTTAAAAAAGAAAGTACATGTACATGTATAGACTCTTTTGTTAATAAACTGTCTTCTTTTCTGGAGATATTCGACAGTCATTACTGACGTCCGTATTAGCAACGGAAGTTTCGAGATGCTTCAATAATATGCTTCGGAATAAATAAAGAGTACGCCTGAAAACTTCAAATTTGTGATTTTTTTCTCAGCAAGTCAATATACACCTACTCTAACTCTTACATACATGTACAAGTGGTTCTCGTAGCTGGCACGACGTACTTCAGCGCTTTCCGCGATAGTTTCACAAACCTCTCTTTCCGCAACTTACTCAAGAATCAGAT
This sequence comes from Notospermus geniculatus, assembly GCA_002633025.1. Taxonomy (NCBI): domain Eukaryota; kingdom Metazoa; phylum Nemertea; class Pilidiophora; order Heteronemertea; family Lineidae; genus Notospermus; species Notospermus geniculatus. The sequence goes on along the minus strand of NMRB01002177.1, from coordinate 94,975 downwards.
CAATAAGCCTTTCGCTTTGTATTAAAACGTAAACTCCGAATAGCAAATTCGCTATTATTTTAACGGTGATATACTAGATCCGTGGAATATCAAACCTTATCAACTTTTAATGGCTACCCCCACAGTTGGGGGGAAAATTCATCCACTTCTGCACGTAATTAGCAAAATAATAACCATTTTAGTTGGTAATGCACGGATACGTTTTCACGACGAAGTTAAACGAGTTTGACAACAGTGTGCATACATCAGCGGGGCGTTCTTTAATAGCAGAATTTGGTGGTTTATATTTTGGTATAACACGACTCGTAGATTATCGACATTCCATCAAAACTCCGCCATTTAAATTGACTGCAGTCTCGCACGCCGGGCACATTCATGTTTTGACATTTTCAGAAAAAAGGAACAAGAAAGATACATATTGGAAACATGAAGTGTACTCCCGATCGAAATTGAGGAAGCATATTCAACGTATTTGCTTTTGTGGAATAAATAACTGTGGACACACTAACAAAATGTTGTGCACATTACTGGTGCTACATCTGTTTCTATTCGTTCTCTACACAAACCAAGGTAAGGTCGTATTTGAACCAAGGCTTGTTGGAGTGTTCTATTTGCAACCTTCTTTAATTTTGTGAACCCTAATGCTGTCCCTTTCAAATTTCATTACGAGCATCGCATACTTCGCGGTGCTCTTACTGATTTCGCTGGGATTGGGCATCGGCAGTTTTTCGCGATTGGGACGCAGTTCGCAGGAAACCGCTGCACGGAATCGCTTGATTTTTCACCATTTGCCCTCTCTGTTGTCGGGCCAGGTCTGAAAGAAGGGATTCTTCGAACTGATCGATACTGACCGCGTTTTGGGTGATTATGTGGCGAATTTTTCAGATTTAACCCCCCAAAAACTAAAAACTAAAATAAATCCCTTATTTCCATTACAGGCGTAAACCAGTCACAATGCAGAGGAAAGTGCGTTCTCATTTTTGACAGAAGGAGGCCGCCTGACGAGCCATTCCCGTGTCCGAAAAGCGCCCTCTATCAACGGAATTACACATTCGTTTTGATCTGCCGAGAGAGTTGTGCATTTGTTTGGGTAGACTGGCTCTCATATCATCTTTTGAGGGATTTGTATGACTGGCAACGTACTTGGGATTTAAAACGATTCCATCGACGACGATTTGCCGTCATTGCTAGGCTGGATAACCGCGTTTGCATGATGTGGTGTCAGTACGCAAATGGTCCGTTTGCTTTGGGACATTCAACATTAACAACACATTCTGTGTCAATAATGGGTGCTTATAACTTTAGGTGCACGGGACACAACGATAAAAAAGAATTGTCGCTATTTTGGAGAAGATACGGCCTGCGAAGATTTGTGCATTCAGCCAAAAAATGCACTCAATTTCTCGTCATCATGAAGCGTACGAGGCAGAGTATCTCCAATTTTGTCAGAAAATTCAAGAAATTACATGTATCACCAGATGTCGGATGTGGTTGTTGTAGTCGAACTCGGATAGCAGTCGACGAAAGTATTTCCAATGCAACGAATTGTGTTACGACTTTGATATTTCGAGTGGGAGTTCGTCAGGCCGTGCTGGAAACGACCAGACGTTATACGAAACAACAGCAACAACAACGACGTCGGCGACAACAAAGAAGTTCTCGTAGCTGGCACGACGTACTTCAGCGCTTTCCGCGATAGTTTCACAAACCTCTCTTTCCGCAACTTACTCAAGAATCAGATCAATAAACCTTTCGCTTTGTATTAAAACGTAAACTCCGAATAGCAAATTCGCTATTATTTTAACGGTGTAATACTAGATCCGTGGAATATCAAACCTTATCAACTTTTAATGGCTACCCCCACAGTTGGGGGGAAAATTCATCCACTTCTGCACGTAATGAGCAAAATAATAACCATTTTAGTTGGTAATGCACGGATACGTTTTCACGACGAAGTTAAACGAGTTTGACAACAGTGTGCATACATCAGAGGGGCGTTCTTTTATAGCAGAATTTGGTGGTTTATATTTTGGTATAACACGACTCGTAGATTATCGACATTCCATCAAAACTCCGCCATTTAAATTGACTGCAGTCTCGCACGCCGGGCACATTCATACATGTTTTGACATTTTCAGAAAAAAGAAACGAGAAAGATACATATTGGAAACATGAAGTGTTCTCCCGATCAAAATTGAGGAAGCATGTTCAACGTATTTGCTTTTGTGGAATAAATAACTGTGGACACACTTAACAAAATGTTGTGCACATTACTGGTGCTACATCTGTTCCTATTCGTTCTCTACACAAACCAAGGTAAGGTCGTATTTGAACCAAGGCTTGTTGGAGTGTTCTATTTGCAACCTTCTTTAATTTTGTGAACCCTAATGCTGTCCCTTTCAAATTTCATTACGAGCACCGCATACTTCGCGGTGCTCATACTTATTTCGCTGGGATTGGGCATCGGCAGTTTTTCGCGATTGGGACGCAGTTCGCAGGAAACCGCTGCACGGAATCGCTTGATTTTTCACCACTTACCCTCTCTCTTGTCGGGCCAGGTCTGAAAGAAGGGATTCTTCGAAATGATCGATACTGACCGTGTTTTGGGTGATTATGTGGCGAATTTTTCAGATTTAACCCCCCCAAAAACTAAAAACTAAAACAAATCCCTTATTTCCATTACAGGCGTAAACCAGTTACAATGCAGAGGAAAGTGCGTTCTCATTTTTGACAGAAGGAGGCCGCCTGACGAGCCATTCCCGTGTCCGAAAAGCGCCCTCTATCAACAGAATTACACATTCGTTTTGATCTGCCGAGAGAGTTGTGCATTTGTTTGGGTGGACTGGCTCTCCTATCATCTTTTGAGGAATTTGTATGACTGGCAACGTACTTGGGATTTAAAACGATTCCATCGACGACGATTTGCCATCATTGCTAGGCTGGATAACCGCGTTTGCATGATGTGGTGTCAGTACGCAAATGGTCCGTTTGCTTTGGGACATTCAACATTAACAACACATTCTGTGTCAATAATGGGTGCTTATAACTTGAGGTGTACGGGACACAACGATAAAAAAGACTTGTCGCTATTTTGGAGAAGATATGGCCTGCAAAGTTTTGTGCATTCAGCCAAAAAATGCACTCAGTTTCTCCTCATCGTGAAGCGTACGAGGCAGAGTATCTCCAATTTTGTCAGAAAATTCAAGAAATTATCACCAGATATCGGATGTGGTTGTTGTAGTCGAACTCGGATAGCAGTCGACGAAAGTATTTCCAATGCAACGAATTGTGTTACGACTTTGATATTTCGAGTGGGAGTTCGTCAGGCCGTGCTGGAAACGATCAGACGTTATACGAAACAACAGCAGCAACAACGACGTCGGCGACAACAAAGAAGTGAGACAAGAGTGACGATACGGGCACTTTTATCCACGAACGAAACGGACGAAAATCTCACCAATCACGATAACAAAAGTGTTTCACTGCCACCTGAAATTGAAAACATTTCGGATGTGACAAGCGTCCCGATATTTGGCATGTCCGTCAGCATGAAAACAACGCAAAACGATGACGTACTTGTGAGCACGAATTTTACAACCCTGACGTTTTCAACGACACAAACACCAAGAAGACGAGGACATCTGGATCCGAAAATGATTTGGATTCCTTTGTTAGTATGTCTAGGCTTCCCGTCTGTGATTCTGATCTATTTTGGAATACGAGGAGCTGTATTCGAGATGAGGAGAAGAAAAATCGTTGGGGCAATTCGAAACGGTGCAGTCCCCCACGTGATGCATGTTAAGTACATTGTTGGCGACCCAGAGAAGGTCGATAGTATTGATTTAGAAGAATACGCGTAGAGTTTGAACAGTAGAAGAGAGTTTTCGCAAAGCCCCCGAAACGCCAACGCCAATCTCCTTTCAAGGGCTTTGCGAAAACTCTCTAATATTTGATACACTCAGTGAGTACTTTACTGGCCTTTTGCAAACTTTATAGAGAATCCACTAATGACGTCCAGAAAAGGGCCAGCAACTCCCCGTACCTTCGAAGAATAGCCCGTTTGCCCAAGCCAGTTCTCCAGTACTAGGTGTACATCGTCAAGAGTCGCCCAATAGAAAAGAGATGTACGATGTACATGTACTATGATTCCATGTCGACAATACAGAGTACATGTACCACGGTATTAAAGGACCACAGTATTGCTTCCCAATCCTGCGTTACACCTACCCGCGTTAAAGGAGACCTCTATTGACGACTTGGTAAACCACGCATGCTACTACGTGCATTGTAGTGTAATCATACATTCTCCAACACTGGGGCGAAAGGCTTAACTACAGTATTGGAGAATGGTGTCGGTGGCGCCGGCTGTCGACAGAAAGTGGCAATACCGTGGTCCTTTAAGTACGTACTCGACATCTAGGGCTGATTTCACAAAGGGTAAAACTTAGACGCGTGTAACTTCACCAAATGCACGCACTTCCACCATGCATTTGCCGAAGTTACACGCGTCTAAGTCTTAAACACCCTTTGTGAAATCGGCCCCTAATGTCATTCTTTTTACTTCACACACAGACTGCATTTTCCAATTCATGAAGAGTGTCGTCACGTACTAAATGTACAGTATGTCCATCCTTAGCTTGTTTCATCGTTTAACAGGTGGGTTGGTTTTGAGTTTATTCCTTTGCCTGCAACATGTATCAAATATAATTCTCACTGAAGAAGACGAGGAAAAGTAGGACCAGAATGATTTACCGCTATATTACAGCCGTATTATAAATTTGACAAAAAAACAATGTTTAAAAAGAACAGGATATGGATTTCTCGCTGAGTCAATGATCAAATTTTCTTTCTGAATTATTCTTAAAGCAAATGGCTCGCGGGGTTTGTTTACATTTTTGGTGGTACCTCCCATAGAGAGTGAATCTCGCCTCTAGGCAAAGCCGTGCTCCAGCCATATGCAAAACCTGTGCACATATGCGAACGTAAACACTGGGGACGAGGTTCCATTAAAAATTTGTTAAAATGAGTTAATGACAGTTTCAAATTCAGTCCGTCAAAATGTACATTTTGTACTATTCACATTGATTTCGAAGCGGTAGATTTTGCAGAATACGCCTTCGAAGTTTGACTGTCTAATGCATTTCCCATTAAACTAAAATCCTTCTTTCGCCTTTTTCTCAAAATGGCGCTTGATTTGAGGACATGTCAACAAACAACTGTCAACAAACCCCGCATCTTATGCAAAGAAGAGAATACACTTGCAACCTACGGTATGAGGATATCATCGCATGATTTGTTTTCTTTGACGCAAAATCCTGCACATTTTCCTCTTTTCGGACAACCAATAGATCAGGATCCTCAACGTGTGTAAAGTTATCTTTGAGACGGTGTATCTCCTCGCCCTTTTGGGAGACCTTAGTAATACCCTCCAATGATGCACTGAAAAAAATTAAACCAAAAAAAATAGTGCCAATGCACTGTGCTCGCTTGGCTTGAAGCATGGTGGTGGGAGTATTCAGCACCCCCACTGAAGCCATATTTTTATGTTCAAACATGCCAAAATGTCACATAAATGTATTGACTATGAATATGCACCCCAGTTTAAGGTTACGCCATTGAATCTTACCTGACAAAAGCAAGCAATGCCTACTACAAGATGCTCCCTGACGGCCATAGTGCAAATTAAATCAGGCCAATATTTGACGGGCATGTAGAGGGTACCGGTACTTAAATTCACAAACAAACAAAATTAAATCACTCTAGGTCAAAACACGATGAAATGAAACATGTTTGTAATTTTTTTGGACAAAATATTTCCCACATAACCACAATTGACTGAAATGTTTTATGCGCTATATGTTTTATCAGTGTGGGCATTTTTACCTACTTTCCAAATGTGGGCATTTTTACCGTGGGCATTTTTACCATGGGCATTTTTACCATAAACCGTCCATGCCACACCTGTCTTTATTTGCGGAAATAACAGCAAATACATGTATACAATATGTAATCGCCCAGTCTGCTGCCCGGCGGATCTACGTTTTCCCCACGAACCGTCGAAGGCAACTGGGCGTTCATTTGATTGTTCCATTGTATTAGCTGGGTGTAAATTGAAGCTTCAGGTCAACTTCAGATAACAGCAATGCATTTGAAGAAATCATGCAGGGTAATCAAAGTGAACGCGATCGTGGTGTGAAGCCTCGTATTGAGAAGACTTCGCAGTCATTCATTGTCATTTGACCTGTGTACAT
>NMRB01002177.1:47402-78646 GCA_002633025.1 Notospermus geniculatus | reverse complement strand
TGCAGAAATCCTACGGGGGTATAATGTCCGGGGACAGATGTCCGTGGGGGGGGGGAAATGTCGGGGGCGAGGGGCCTGATACCGGTGGTGCCATAGACTAGGCCTAACCCATGAAGTAAGCTACTGCCGTAGAAATCCTGGAATATATTATGGCTAAGCGGTTTTTCAGCAGAAAACCTTTGAAGTGAACACAACATATAGGTCCTATGAGGTAAATGTCCGGGGTGGGGGTGGGGCAAAAATCTCGGGGCGAATGTCCGGAGGGAAAGTGTCCTGATACCGCCCATGCCATGTATCGATGTGGTGACGAGAGGATGGCCGAAGACAGGTGTAGGGCATGTCACGGCGTATGCGGAATTGGTGGAAGGTCGGTTTACCGAGGAAATAAAAAAAAGCCAGCATGTCTCGGAGTGTACCGTACGTAGGTAGCAAACATCGTGATTAAATTGCCCCAAATCATGCAAGTCGACAAAAATCTGCAGGAATGGGTGGTGGGCCGAAAGATGAGCACTATCCCGTGGTACGGAGAAAAAAATCACGGCATCAGACAGCCGGAGTCAGCTGAAATCTGTACCTCAGAGAGCGGGTCTCCTGCCAAAAGAAAAGATCGGATTGGATTGCCACCAGAGGCGCCACTGTTTGTGCCAAGCACGTGGGGCATGTCATGCCCGGATGTCATGATGTGGGGTGCGGTCCCGTTTTCAGGTCGGCGGCGTTGCATAGTCGGATAGTAGGGTGGGTTCATGGGTTGGTTTGGGCGGTCTACTGCATGACTGCAGAGCCCAGCACCTCCCCTTTCCAAGGATGGTTTTTAGGCTAGGCCTATGGAGTTGGAGGGTCATGAGCCGGGGGACGGACGGTGTGGGGTGAGATAGATAGGCCTAGGCCCACCAGCCAGTTTAGTTTGGACTCTCAGCTCAGTGAAAGTCTCAGACTCAGTCACTGACTGGGCTGCTGAGTTATTAGGCCCTAGAGGCATGCCTTTCTCGGCCTGAGAGTTCAGAATTCACCCCCATAAAAATACATAGTTCCCTGTGCCAAATGTTAAAGGAGTGATTCGGTTTTGAAAGTAGGCCTAAGCCCTAAATGCCGCCGGGCAACGGCATCGTCATCGCATATTTTAATTCAGAATTTTGTTGCCTCAATGGCATAGCTGCCGGTGTAATGTTTTCCATTGTTGTCCTTTTTTGCGACTCCCATGTTAGTTTGGAACACACTGGGAGTATCACTCATTGTGAAATTGCACCTTATTCCGTCATTTCAGGGCTCGAAAATAGTCCGGTGCTCCGGCGCTTTTGCGCCTAGCAACCACACAACAGCGCCAGACGCAGGTCAAAACCTGGGTGTTCTGGCGCTATAAATAGCACCAGGCTCATCTGGCTGATTAATTTATGCAGTGTACTGAATCACACTGGTCATGTGGTGAACGAATCTTTCCTCACACAAACCAAACATTCTCTCGGTCAGTAATCCCTGCAAGACCAACATGATCAGCTGTTTGGTGCTAAAAACCCGCTGCCGACCATGATTAGTTCAGAGCCGTGAACTGCGCAGGTCTTTGCACATCTCTCATTCAGCAGTGAGAACTCCATCTCACCTCAAGTTGGTAGTGATTCATTGTATACATGTTGACCTACAGGTATCTTATCAAACATTCAGCAAGTTCCATGAGTCAGACGGTCGTCAGTGCCAACGGCCAACGCAGCAGTTCTTGGAATTGAATGATTGACGGGTCATAAACACAAGTGGCACGCGGCATCCTTTTGATGTCTGACGGCAGAGTTTTGGTCGTCTGCTACTGCTCTGACTTGTGGGGAGCTGGATGAAATAGGCCTAAATAAGTAGAGGTATGCAAACTCTAGATCTGTGTTTGAATATTATCAAAGGTCTAGCTTCGACTTGTGTAGGCTACATAGGACGAATTAACCCTTCATGGTTGAAGATGGTAGAAGATTATGCTCACACCTTCACGTGGACTACAAACTTCACCAGTGACCTGACAGTCATTTGACAAATTTATTTTATTTCTTCATTTTCAAAGAGTGCATCAAGCGAACCCAAGGTGATAATGGCGGATCGGCTCAAATATATTTAGCTTCCGAGGAATTAGAAACAGCTCCGGAGAGAGCATATATTTTCAATACATGTAGTCGGAAGCTGTTTTTAGCTCCAGGCCTTAAAACATTATTTTCGAGCCCTGCATTTTTCATTATGCCGTTATTTTGACAGGGCGCAGAGGTGTGACGTGACCTGCGTGAAGTGCGCCACACCATTTTTTTTACGTAACGTCATTGGGACATGCACGGCTCATTTCGCTGCGCCTCTGCAGCATGTGCCCCCAACATGGCGGCTTGTGACGTCATTTGCAAGGCCTCTCTTGGATATGAAGTGTTTGACCTCGCGCAGTCATGAGTTTCTTCTCAACTCTTGGTTGCCTTGATATTTAATGTTCATCAATCTTTTCTTTCAGGTTAGCTACAAGTGCAGCATACAATTATTACATTGAGTGATCATTCTTGACATTACAGAACTGGATGAAAAATATCAGTGCATGGATTTTATTTAACAAAGGGTTCTTTGTTTGAGGTTACATTTATCACCGGCCTTCCCACAATAGTCATAATTATCATATCCTATGTTACATGTACTGCAGACTCTACTAAAAACAAGTCTTCTGAGAACGTGGCATGCCTTGACTGTGTACCAGGTAATGGAACTCTCAGCTTGTGCGCTGACCTCACAAAAAAGAGTACGGCCGACGCAACATGAAATCGGAGAGTGGACCCTGCCTCCCACAAAAATAAGTCGGACTGAGGGTAGGCCTATTGTCTGTGGAGCTGGGATAAAACATCTCGTCTCGGAAGAGCAAAAAGTTTGTTTAGCAGGGTCTTCAGAGGTAGCGTCTGACACAAATGGTGCTCAAGGAGAAAAAGAACGGACTCGTCTTCCAACGACTGTTTTGCCGTACTGCATTCTTAAGGCAGTATCGGAAAAAGTGAGATCGTGCCCGGATATTGTTAGTGGTAAATTTCCAGTTGATTCAAATATGGATTTGGATTGTTCTGATGATGGAAGTAAAAGTTGGCGTCCAGTGACTGTTTCGATGTTCGGACAAGGTGTGGCACCGGTTCAAGCAGATAATAAAATCACCACAGGGGTTATTTCTTTCAATCGGGAACTGGTCTGGACGAGCAAGCTACATGTACCAACTGATGACAATGACTGCAGTTGTGTTCTTTGTCATCAGGAGAAGGATCCCAAATGTTGTAAGTAATAATTTTCAAATTCCTTTGGTTTTTACATGTAGCTCACCTGTGAGCTCTAGTCCTGACACGGTGTCTGTCGTCATCGTCCGTCGTCGTTTGATAGCAAGGCACGTTTCGTAACCGCTAGGCCAATTGGCACCAAACTTGTGCCCCTACATTGTGCATGTAGGTCAGATGACCTCAGACACCAAGTTTTGGTCCAATTTAATTTCTGGCTTGGCCACCAGGGCCCATATTCATAAAACCTTGCTAGCTTCGTTGGTTGATAGTTGTGTAATTGGCCTGTACAAACTAGACACTTTAGCAGGCAAGCTTAGCCACGACCGTTTGAACGTAGTGCTTCGTGTACATCTCTTTCTCCTGTAGTGCGATGACCATATATGGCACACGTTGTGGTTGGCTTGCGGTTTTGGCCATCTTTACCGCCATGGAGTTGATCAATCAATAGCCCTTCGCAAAAATTACGTTAGTATGGTCCGAGCTTGCACCAAACGGCCTAGAGTACTAGATGAGGAATAAATTAACCAAATTGATTTGAAATTCTCAAAAAAAGAAGATTAAATCGAACTTCGCGGAGCGGTTTTTTATTCAGTTTACGGTACCGTAAGTTACGGTACGGAAAGTTTGTGAATACAAATTGATAGATATTTACGGTACCGTAAACTGGTACTTTACGGTACCATAACTAAAAAAATATACGAATTTTTGTGAATAAGGTCCCTGGGTCCCTTCACCATCTGGTTCGATCATCTCGTCACCTTCATCAACGATAGCTACCGCCGTCACAATTCCAGATCTCTCTACAAATGGCTTTAACATATTCGCATGAAAGGTACGTGTCTTCCCGTGCACATCAAGTCGATAATCCATAGACCCCCACAACCTCTTTCACTACAAACGGTCCTTTCCATTGCAGGAGAAGTTTATTTGCCTTCGTGGGAAGCAAAACAAGGGCCTTTTCACCAACTTTCATCATCCGTGGTCTAGCTTTCCTATCGTAATACCCCTTATACCTTCCGGCAGCTTTCCTAAGCTCATCATGTGCCCACTTGCATGTCTCCTCCAGTCTCTGACGAAGATCCAGCACATACTGATATGTAGTCCGGATGTCAGGATCAACTGATTCCTTGGTCCAGAACTCCTTAAGTATTGCCATGGGGCCTCTGACAGATCTCCCATACAGCAATTCAAAGGGTGCAAACCCCAACGACTCCTGCGGTGCCTCGCGATAGGCGAATAGGACCGAACTTAAATACCTATCCCAGTCTTTGGGTTTTTCAGAACACATTCGTCGCAACATCTGCTTAAGAGTGCCGTTGAACTTTTCAACAAGGCCATTACAGATTGGATGATAGGGAGTCGTACTCAACCTAGAGAATGACAGAAGACGGCTGACATCGCACATGACCTCGGACGTCAACTGTGTCCCAAGATCAGTCAAAATCTCTGGTGGAACACCCACCGTACTAAACATATCAAGAAGAGCCTCTGCCACAGTTTCCGTATCAATCCGCTTCAAGGCAGTTGCCTCGGGGTACCGGGTAGCATAGTCCATCAGCGTAAGGATATACCTGTTTCCCTTGTCGGTCGGAGGGGATATAGGACCCACCAAGTCAATCGCCACCCTCTCGAATGGCGTGTCGATGACTGGCATGACTCCAAGTGGCACTTTTGCTGTCTTTCCTTTAGGAGTGGTCCTCTGACAAATGGAACATGAGCGAACAAAGCTCGACACGTCTCCATGAACGCCTGGCCAAAAGAAATGGCTCAGGAGCCTATCACAGGTTTTCCTGCTACCCATGTGACCTGCTAATATTGACTCGTGTGAAAACTTCATCACTGTGTCCCGGTATGCCTTGGGTATAACCAGTTGGGAAAACACCTTGTCATTCTGCACAGTGGGGGAATGGAACTGGCGGTAGAGCAGTCCAGCCTTGTACTTCCACTCAACAACTTTCCCGGACGCACTAACTTTCGGTGCTCCATCATGTGCTTGCTGATGGCAAAGTTTTAAAGACGGGTCATCGCTTTGAGCACTCTTGAAAGAGGCAGGGTCACCAATACAGTCATCAATTCTGGCAACTTTCAACTTAGGGACGGGCTGTTTGGCCTTCTGAGCTTGGCCTCTTGTCACCACGGCCTGAGTCAATGACCACGAGTTGTCTGGATCGGACGGTTCCCGGGCACCATCTATATTCCCAACGATCAAATCATAGACCGGGTTGTCCATCACCATTGCTACTACATCACCTTGGAAGAATGGGGTGCTAATGTTAAGTTGAGCCAAGGGCACGACAGTGTAGTGCCGTCAATCATGGTACACAATTAGTTCCTATCCAGGAAGGATCCTGAATCCACAAAGCATCTCCTAACAACAACTCCACTGCATCCCGTGTCTCTTAGAACGGTTACCGTCTGTCCATCTACCAATCCGGTGGTTATCAGCATCGCAATCCCAGCGGTCTTCAGTTCACAGGCAGATGATAGACTGGCCGGCACATCAGTTACACTTGTGGTTGTCGATGAAGTCGATACACAGCATGAAGCAACTGCATTTGGAGAAGCAGTTTGATCTTGCCCTGAGGTACCACTACCAACATCAGCTCCTGTCGTACTCCCATCGTCACTATGTGTCAGGGCTGCTGATAACTTGGCTCTACAATCCTTAGCTATATGCCCCTTCCGATGACAGAAATGACAAATCCGGTCTGACATCGGTACACGCGGAGTATAGGACGACCCAGACATTTTCTTGCTATCTGGCTTCCCACCAGAGCTACTTACCTTTCCCCTGTCTTTCTCCCTCTCCGCATTACTAGCAGAATCATTTGTACCTTTGGTATGGGACTTTGAGGAAACCTGTACAATATTATCTCCCCTCGCCTCACGGAACTGATCCGCAAGTGCAGTCATCTCGGGCAAGGGGTTTGGAGCCCGCTCTTTAAGGAACAGACGTAACTCCTGACTGCAACATCCTAAGAGCTGATCACGGATCAAGAGGTCAATCAGACCTTCATAGGTCGGTTTTGTGTCGGACAACGCTACCCACCTTTTAAAATAATTTGTCAGCCTTGCAGCAAACTGGACAAAAGTCTCTCCCAACTCAGGTCTACGACTCCTAAATTTCTTCCGGAAGCCATCCTCGGTAGCCTCACAGGGGCGTCGCCACGTCCGTTGGGTTGGGGGGGCCACCATCAGCGAGCGCCGAAGGCGCGAGCGAGCCGAGCGGGGGGGGGTTGGGGGGCCCTCCCCCAAGAAAATTCGAACATTAAACGCGCATAGATGCGTTTTCCTGGCATCTGGGAATGAGACATCATGCATTTTTTCAGTTCCAAAAAAGGCTGTTTTTGTACCGAAAACGTTAATACATCTGACGTGGAGTACAATCGTTCAATGAGTGATCCTATACTGGATAGTGGATGCGTCCCTCTACTTTCAAAATGAATCAAGACTTTTGGCATNGCCTCAAACCTCAACAGAAGGGCATCTCTCAACTTGTGTAGTTTAGAGCATCATCACTTGGAAGTCTGGCATACACCTCGAGGGCTTTCCCCTTCAAAAGCGCACTGAGGTTAACAGCCCAATCATTCTCATGCCATTTCTGTGATTGTGCATACCGCTCAAAACGCTGGATGTACGCATCCATATCGTCCTGAGCATCATTAAAACAAGGAAGTTTAGGTGGCCTGGGTCCCTTCACACCTGTTGTTGTCCCACCTTCGCCTTTGCGTCAAGCAGTTCTATCTGCCGTTTAGGCTATGTTCTCTCTCCTTCACTCTCTCCTTCTCTTCCCAATCCTCCTTCTCTCGGTTCCTCTCTTCCACCCTCTGACTCCTCAACATATCTTGTTGGTCCTTGATAAACTGACGAAGCTCCTCATCTTTGAGGCCTAACTTCTCACCAACGGCTGTCAACTCCTTGAGTGTTTCCATCATGAGGATATAAAATGGGCTAAATTTAAGCTAAACACCACGCTAAGTACCTATCAGTTTTCAAAGCTTGAAATACGACAGCAGATGTCAATGAAAGCAACCCCGATTAACTGGACTACTTGTCATGTAAACACCACCCCACTGAAGACTGATAGAAGTAATAACCTGAGCGGAGCGAAGATAAATACACTTTACACTATAAACTGTTGGTAATGTACCTGTTCAATACTGAATTCAGCCCTTCAACCTGAAATAACCTCTCACACAAGGGGACACTCATCCACTAATGATATAAGTCACCACAACATGATTTTTCAAGATGGCGGAAAGGGCTGGTTGAGTTTTTGTCAGTGCTCCACTTCAGCTCTTTTTTTCTACTCTGGACTTCCATTTCTTTCGTTCTGAGGCTATGTATCCCTCTTAGTTTATCCTCCTCTGGAGTTGGATCCTGTTGGTGCGTGGATTATCTTGTGCCTATGTAGATATTTTGCGAACTTTGTGCATGTGAGCTGTGAAGTTGAGTTTCGAGGGGCCGTCTCAGCTGTACTACTTGGTTATTAGCTTGTGATATGGAGGATCCTTCTTCTACTGTGACTCCTGGAAGGGGAGTGATTCGTAAGCAGATTGATTTAACGCCTTCGTCCGCCACTGGTTCTCCGGACATTGTCAAACGGTCATGTTTTGAGAGTGATGCCATTGAGAGTTTGAAAGATTGGCTCAGTGACCAGTTGGCTTCATTACGTGGGGCCATTAAATCCGAGAACGATGATCTGCGGCATGATATTGCTGGTTTGAGGAATTCTGTTGAAGCCAGGGATAAGACCATTAGAGACCTCGAGAGTAATGTTGCCAAGTTGTCCAGTGAATTGGACCAAACCCGTGCACGTCTAGATGTTGAGCAGTCTCGGATTGCAATCTTGGAAGAAAAGGCTGAGGCGGCTGAGCAGTATTCTCGCAGAAATTCTTTGCGGATTTCTGGGTTATACCCCTTTCCTGATGATAACTATCGGCAGCAGGTGGTAGACCTCGCTAAGGACATGGGGGTTAACCTGTCGCTCAATGATGTTGATCGTGCCCACCCTGCTGGCAAGGATCGCAAGCAGCTTATAGTTAAGTTCACTAACTATTCGGCTCGTTTTGATATGTATGCCAATCGTCGACTGTTGAAGGGTAGACGTCGTAACGTCTACGTGAATGAGGACCTCACCGCCGACCGTCACCAGTTATTTCGAACTCTTCTCGATCTAAGGAAGGCAAAATCTATTGACAATTGCTGGACTCTCGATGGTCGTATGTTCGCTCTTGTTAAGGGAAACAAGGTCCTGATTAAATGTGCTGCTGACATTGACAAGCTCTTGAAACCCTGAGCCTCGGACTGTGTGCGAACTCCCTGCTCTTTTCCTCTATTTGTTGTAGTACTCATTTAGAGGACAATTGGACATTTAATGCTCTTTGTGATAATCAGCCTGTGTGCTGCTCTAGAGATTTGTCTTAAAGTTAACTTCTTGCTATGTCTATAACATCACATTTTCTTGTTCCTGCTAGTACTCGGTTCAAAGTGTTGCGTTCTGATCTTGTGTTATAATTGTTGCTCATATTTAGCGTTGGCGGTTTATCACCGTTTGCCTATTTTTCTTTACGTGAGGCGAGCTCAAGCTTGAATCTTGCTGTTGATGATTCTCCTTTTCGGAGACGATCCCTCTTGCTTGAACACGCTTTTGGGTAGTACAATGTGTAATTTGTATACATATTCTGGAATTTCTATGAGTCACCCTCAGGGTCCACCCTAGTGACTAGTTCTCAGAATTACTTATGCTTATTCAACCTAATCTGTATGACTTCACTCTAGCTTTTTTCTTTGTTTTCATGTTTGTTTCTCACTGTATATTGTTGTTGTTTGGCAGCAGTCTTGGGTCACCTGTCACTCCCGATGGGGATTAATTTGGCATTGTGGAGGGCCAGAATTGGTATATTTAATTTACGGTCTTGTGCTTCTATATCCCCGGTTAGATCTGCTTCAGATCTCAAGAATTTTATGCCTCGACTTGCTTTATTAATTGGGTGTAAGGTTTACATACCGGTCATTGTCTGGCTACTTATTTTGTGTTGGTATCCAGTGGCACTAATGTCAGTGTGCTTCATGTTGGTATTGACGATGATGCATTGTTCTGTGGTTGTACTATTTGTCTCAGTTGTGAGGGTCACCTTTAATGTTTACCTTTTCAGGTCATCACCCTCTTGTATATTATGTGCTTGTCTTCTCTGTATTACTTTCTTTCTACTGACTCCGGGTCTACCGTGGTTAGTCTTTGGCTGGGCAAATCCTAATGTAATTCAGAGGTTACTCTTGATGTGTGGAGATATACATGTAAATCCCGGCCCGGCGAATTTAAACATTCATTTTACGAATATCAATAGTTTAACCGCCGAAAATGGTGAACGTTTTGTGGAACTTGGGGTTCGTCTGCAGTCCAAGAGTATAGATGTTGCCTGTTTGAGTGAAACTGGTTGCAAATTTAATCTTCCTTCATTTAATATTGACGGTTACCATGTTTTAAGTGATAAATTTTATAAACCTAAGGGACGGGGATTATTAATCTATGTGAAATGAGAATTTCCTCCACACAACATGGAGTGCTGAATCACGACGTAGAATATCCCAAATATTCGAAGTCGTGAATTTCATGACTAGGCCTAGGCCCACCAGCCAGTTTAGTTTGGACTCTCAGCTCAGTGAGAAAGTCTCAGACTCAGTCACTGACTGGGCTGCTGAGTTATTAGGCCCTAGAGGCATGCCTTTCTCGGCCTGAGAGTTCAGAATTCACCCCCATAAAAATACATAGTTCCCTGTGCCAAATGTTAAAGGAGTGATTCGGTTTTGAAAGTAAATGCCGCCGGGCAACGGCATCGTCATCGCATATTTTAATTCAGAATTTTGTCGCCTCAATGGCATAGCTGCCGGTGTAATGTTTTCCATTGTTGTCCTTTTTTGCGACTCCCATGTTAGTTTGGAACACACTGGGAGTATCACTCATTGTGAAATCGCACCTTATTCCGTCATTTCAGGGCTCGAAAATAGTCCGGTGCTCCGGCGCTTTTGCGCCTAGCAACCACACAACAGTGCCAGACGCAGGTCAAAACCTGGGTGTTCTGGCGCTATAAATAGCGCCAGGCTCATCTGGCTGATTAATTTATGCAGTACTGAATCACACTGGTCATGTGGTGAACGAATCTTTCCTCACACAAACCAAACATTCTCTCGGTCAGTAATCCCTGCAAGACCAACATGATCAGCTGTTTGGCACTAAAAACCCGCTGCCGACCATGATTAGTTCAGAGCCGTGAACTGCGCAGGTCTTTGCGCATCTCATTCAGCAGTGAGAACTCCATCTCACCTCAAGTTGGTAGTGATTCATTGTATGTTGACCTACAGGTATCTTATCAAACATTCAGCAAGTTCCATGAGTCAGACGGTCGTCAGTGCCAACGGCCAACGCAGCAGTTATTGAATGATTGACGGGTCATAAACACAAGTGGCACGCGGCATCCTTTTGATGTCTGACGGCAGAGTTTTGGTCGTCCACAAGTGGCACGCGGCATCCTTTTGATGTCTGACGGCAGAGTTTTGGTCGTCTGCTACTGCTCTGACTTGTGGGGAGCTGGATGAAATAGGCCTAAATAAGTAGAGGTATGCAAACTCTAGATCTGTGTTTGAATATTATCAAAGGTCTAGCTTCGACTTGTGTAGGCTACATAGGACGAATTAACCCTTCATGGTTGAAGATGGTAGAAAATTATGCTCACACCTTCACGTGGACTACAAACTTCACCAGTGACCTGACAGTAATATTGACAAATTTATTTTATTTCTTCATTTTCAAAGAGTGCATCAAGCGAACCCAAGGTGATAATGGCGGATCGGCTCAAATATATTTAGCTTCCGAGGAATTAGAAACAGCTCCGGAGAGAGCATATATTTTCAATACATATAGTCGGAAGCTGTTTTTAGCTCCAGGCCTTAAAACATTATTTTCGAGCCCTGCATTTTTCATTATGCCGTTATTTTGACAGGGCGCAGAGGTGTGACGTGACCTGCGTGAAGTGCGCCACACCATTTTTTGACGTAACGTCATTGGGACATGCACGGCTCATTTCGCTGCGCCTCTGCAGCATGTGCCCCCAACATGGCGGCTTGTGACGTCATTTGCAAGGCCTCTCTTGGCTATGAAGTGTTTGACCTCGCGCAGTCATGAGTTTCTTCTCAACTCTTGGTTGCCTTGATATTTAATGTTCATCAATCTTTTCTTTCAGGTTAGCTACAAGTGCAGCATACAATTATTACAGTGAGTGATCATTCTTGACATTACAGAACTGGATGAAAAATATCAGTGCGTGGATTTTATTTAACAACGGGTTCTTTGTTTGAGGTTACATTTATCACCGGCCTTCCCACAATAGTCATAATTATCATATCCTATGTTACATGTACTGCAGACTCTACTAAAAACAAGTCTTCTGAGAACGTGGCATGCCTTGACTGTGTACTCCAGGTAATGGAACTCTCAGCTGGTGCGCTGACCTCACAAAAAAGAGTACGGCCGACGCAACATGAAATCGGAGAGTGGACCCTGCCTCCCACAAAAATAAGTCGGACTGAGGGTAGGCCTATTGTCTGTGGAGCTGGGATAAAACATCTCGTCTCGGAACAGCAAAAAGTTTGTTTAGCAGGGTCTTCAGAGGCAGTGTCTGACACAAATGGTGCTCAAGGAGAAAAAGAACGGACTCGTCTTCCAAGGACTGTTTTGCCGTACTGCGTTCTTAAGACAGTAACGGAAAAAGTGAGATCATGCCCGGATATTGTTAGTGGTAAATTTCCAGTTGATTCAAATATGGATGTGGATTGTTCTGATGATGGAAGTAAAAGTTGGCGTCCAGTGACTGTTTCGATGTTCGGACAAGGTGTGGCACCGGTTCAAGCAGATAATAAAATCACCACAGGGGTTATTTCTTTCAATCGGGAACTGGTCTGGACAAGCAAGCTACATGTACCAACTGATGACAATGACTGCAGTTGTGTTCTTTGTCATCAGGAGAAGGATCCCAAGTGTCGTAAGTAATAATTTTCAAATTCCTTTCGTTTTTAGCTCACCTGTGGGCTCTAGTCATGACGTGGTGTCCGTCGTCATCGTCGATTGTTGTGTGTCAGCAGGGCACGTTTTGGTCCAATTTGGTTCCTGGCTTGGCCACCAGGGCCCATATTCACAAAACCTTGCTAGCTTCATTGGTTGTATGATAGTTGTATACATGTATATTTTTTTATTGGCCTGTACAAACTAGGCACTTTAGCAGGCATGGCAGGCAACTAAGCCTAGCAAGGTTTTATGAATGGCCCAGGGAGCTAAATCGAAAATCATTAAAGGACTAACGAGAGTAGACTGTCTGTATGACTGTCATTACTGCAACTCTTTCAGACCCAACTGCAAAGAAGAAGGCTAAAATACCAAAAGAGCCAAAGAAAGTGCCGAACCACTTCATTGCCGTTCAAGTAAATGATCCAAAAGTAAGTGAAGTTTTTATGACTGAAGAGAGGATAGGACCATTACGTTATCCTGCCCCTTTATACTGAATCATTTGGTGTCCCTTTGTCAACTTTTTGTTCCAAATCTTGTGTGACTGATGTACCGGTACATCATTTACCGGTATTAAACTTTGTGTCAATTCCTTCATTCTTTTTTACGTTCAGCTTATAAAGTCTTTCATGGATGTTCAAGCCAGCATTTTGAAGAAAGAACCAGCCCTGAAATGTGTGATGACCAAACCTAAGAAGTTCCACATCACCATTATGGTCTTCAGAATAGAAGGTGAAGATGACCTACAGAGGTAGGAGTTGCATAATCTATGCGCATTTGCACTAGTGTTGGTTGGTTTTGTGCGTGCGCAATATTGTCAACATATTTCATGCCATCTCAGGGTTCCTGCGCATCTTGAAAACCATTGAAACTCTTTGAATTTTAGAAAGTGTTTTCCATGTCTGGAAAGTCATGAAATTTGGTATGTGATTTGCTAATAAAGTCTGTGAAAACTATGGAATTTTGACTTTTTGTGTATAAAAAACTGCCTTTATTTCTGCGCCAGTTGCGAAATACTTCCCCAACTCCCGGCTGCAGACGCCCGCCTGACGGCAGCATGCTTCCCGTGCCTCGTGCATCAACTAAACGTTCTTGTGGGCACAGCGTCGCCACCACAACGGAAACACGTCTTGGAATTTGAAAATTTTTGCCTTGGAAAGTCATTGAAAGATCATGGAATTTTACTCAGGAAAAGGTGCAGGAACCCTGCATGCTGACCACTCAGTAGACCTGAAAATAACAGTTCACTCTCTCATTCACACTTGTTTTGGTTTATTGGGCCATATGCACCAACGAAGATTATCTTGAAGTCAGGTACATGTAGAGCTGCAGCTTTTCTTGTTCAGGTTTGCCAGGGCAGTCATGTGACCATTGAAAAGTTGTGGTTCAGTCTGCGTTCAAGATAATCTTCGTTTTTTTTTAAAATTAACATTTTAAGATAATCTTTGTTGGTGCATATGGCCCATTGTGTTTATTTCTCGCAGGTCCAGGGAAGCTCTTGACACTGCTCAGTCCCGTCTGTCACAAGAATGTGAATCCGATCCCATCAAACTGATCTTCGATGGCATTGGGAACTTCAGGAAACAAGTGGTGTTTGCTGATGTCAAAGAGGGTCCTGACCTTGAGAGGTTGAAGAAGTTGTCTGGTAAGTTTGATAATTGGTTACTTACAGGTATCAGGGGCGGATCTAGGATTCTGGTAAAGGGTGGCACAGAAGGCCACAAGCGGACCGATGAAGGCGAACGCCGTAGTCATGGCAGAGGGTCTGGGGGCTCTCCCCCAGAAAATTTTGAAATCTAGAAGGCCCGTGGTGCGATTTCCCTGCGTCTGAGTGACAAATTACAAGGCACTTCTGTGGCACTCTACAGTGATGATTTTTCACATCTAATTTCTGATGACCATTTCATGAGTATTATTTGGTACTTTGCAGATGTCGTTCGAGAATGTTACAAAACTGCATCACCATCACTGAAAACTACTGATGATCGTTTCACTGTCCATCTGACCTTGATGAAAATGAGCAAGTCGACGTCGAAATGGAGACGAAAGACAGGTAGTGGGGCCAGTTAAATTACAAAAGTACTCTGCACCTTTCTTCACAAATGTTCAAATATTGAAATAACAATTCATGGATAGCAAAAATGGAGTAAGATCTAAGAATCAAGTAAACAGGAAATTTTTTTACGCCCAAAATTGTTATGAATGATCAACAAGGGCTGTCAGATTGCATTGATCTGCTGTTTACCTGTTACGTAGTACATTTCAGCTATTGAAATGTGCGGGTTCACCAAGGCCATTAACACTTTCCTCAAACGCGACATCCGACGGGTTTTCCTAGACCGCCTCAGAAATGAGATTTGTCGCTACTGGCATTTCATTTACATCTCTTTGGCTCCACCGTCCCATCGGACCCCTGTCAGACCAATGCAGGGGTTGAGATAAGAGTGCTGAACATGGTTTTTGGCCACAGTCTTATGGAAAAGTTCTCTGTATTTCATGAGTCAATTGAAAAATATTTCTTTTCCAGGTATAAAAAACATTGATCCGTCGCTTTATGCGGAGTACAAGGACGAATCTTTTGGTGTTCAGTTTGTGACAAGTCTGCAGCTTTGCTCCATGGATTTGGATGATGAAGAAACTGGTTATTACAAGGTTCTACATGAAGTACAATTCAAAGTAAAGGTCGGTGAATCAAAGGAAGTTACAGAGAAAGACGATGGTTCTGCAACTGATGTCCCTTCAACTGAGAAACGATAAGTTCACAGATATGCGCATCTTGACTACCAAGGGTTGTGACATTGCTCCGCCCTCCAACTACGCTCGCACAAACCCGTGATGAACTTCGCTGTGGGAACCTGTTTCCAGCCAGATCCCGCTGTTACTTCTACAATAACCGTTTTTCATCACAGAGTGTTCACATTTGCAATAAATCTAAAGATTTCTATAGTACGTTTAAATCATCTGGAGCTCGATGGGAGGACTTTGGTTGTCAGGCAGACCTTGGTATTGTTAGTGAAGTTTGGCTATTGAAATGCGTTTTATTGACGTGACGCTTCCAGCCAGTCTCATGCCTATGCCTGTGTTCAATTTTGAATCAAGGCCTGGTTGCACGTTCTATTTCGAACCAAGGTTCAGCTGGTTAGAAAACAATGTGTGTTGGACCGTTTAGAGTAAACCCTAAGTCCATTGTTGTCCGGTTACTAGGGGTTTGATTGACATACGCCCATCAAGCTCCAGATGACTTAAACAGACTATAAATACCACGTCAGTCTTTCTGTACACCTACATGTACTGTCGCTGTTTTAGAAAATTATTTTTGTTCAATAGCATCCTTTATGTGAGTAGTGGGTAAATCACAATTGATAGAAAGGCTGAACAATTTGTGACCATCCTCAATCCTAATACTTTCCAACCACAAAATACACAGTGGTTGGTTTAACTGGCTTGTTGCCAACCTGGCAGTTGTGAGGGAAACACAAATCACGGCGAAGTTCTCCATGGGTATGTGCGTACGAAGTATGGGGTAGTACAGACACATGGTACACCATGACGAGATATGCAGGGTTTTCATTAACTTTTTCCCTACCTGGGTCATGACTTCCAGCGTGTTTTTATGGAAGTCAGTTTGAGAAGACGCAGGGGTCTGTAGAATTCTTTTTTGGGGTTATGACTTCTTGTTATATTTTACTGGTGTCAGTGCAGCCTTATTACTGCCACTTCGATTCACCGAATCAATGACGTAGTGAGCACCACAGCCAGGGAGTGCGTGGTTGTCATGGGTGATGAGAATCCCCAGAGTTATTTATATTTGCATCATTTCGGTAGTTTGTAGATGCATGTATATAAAGACGGTTGCAGGTTTGATGAAAACCCTGGAAATGATGGTTGTGCTCCACCTCAGTGGAGAGACTGCGATATTATGAATTTTTCCATACATGTATGATGAGGTGAAGAGCTCTATTTGTGAATTTGCCATACATGTACATGTATGATGAGGTGAAGAGCTCTNCGCCCATCAAGCTCCAGATGACGTAAACGGACTATAAATACCACGTCAGTCTTTCTGTACACCTAGGGTAAACGGTCCGAATTTCGGGCGCTTCTGTTTCTACGTCACTTGCTCACTGAATAACTCCGCCTGGGATGCATGTGCATCCATGGCAATGCTTTAGATGGTCAGATGACTCATCAAAGAACAAAATGAGTTACTGAGCATGCGTGGTGACCTATTATTGGGGTCACATGATCGATTTGAAATCACATGATCAAAACATGACCCACTCGCCCAAAGGTCGGGCGCCTGGTACCTAAAGTCGGGCACCGCATGTTTTAAGCCTCAGCGCTGCACAAGTTAGTATTTTGAAGCTTTATTTGGCTAAATTGAACCTCCTTCTATATTAGAAAGCCCTCAAACCATCTTTGCAAGGTCTCAAACATTTTTTATTGAGCTTTTTTAGGGTGCCCGAAATTAGGTCAAATTTGTTCTCAAAAAGTAGTCCCAATTTCGGGCGTCTGCCAATTTACTGGAAAATAAATGCGCCCGAATTTAGGTACATGCCCGAAATTCGGACCATTTACCCTACATGTACTGTCGCTGTTTTAGAAAATTATTTTTGTTCAATAGCATCCTTTATGTGAGTAGTGGGTAAATCACAATTGATAGAAAGGCTGAACAATTTGTGACCATCCTCGTTCCTAATACTTTCCAACCACAAAATACACAGTGGTTGGTTTAACTGGCTTGTTGCCAACCTGGCAGTTGTGAGGGAAACACAAATCACGGCGAAGTTCTCCATGGGTATGTGCGTACGAAGTATGGGGTAGTACAGACACATGGTACACCATGACGAGATATCCAGGGTTTTCATTAACTTTTTCCCTACCTGTGTCATGACTTCCAGCATGTTTTTATGGAAGTCAGTTTGAGAAGACGCAGGGGTCTTTAGAAATCTTTTTTGGGGTTATGACTTGCAGCCTTACTACTGCCACTTCGATTCACTGAATCAATGACGTAGTGAGCTCAACAGCCAGGGAGTGCGTGGTTGTCATGGGTGATGGGAATCCCCAGTTCTATTTTGAGCTGCTCTGGCAGGGATTCACACATGGCGCAGGGTGTCCTGGGTATACAGATGGGACTTCCACACTTGTTCTATCAGCGTATCATCGAATTTACCTGCGTTTTTGAGGATTATATCCAGAAATATACAGTACAGGTCACAGTTGACATCCCTAAATTCGCGTAAGTCACTCGTAACTTACGCAACAACTCACGAGCTATGTTACGCATAACTTACGAGGTGAGTTACGCGAATTTCGCTAGCTATGCAGTGATTTACGAGGCGAGTTAGCGATTTTGGCGAGTTACGCAGTGAGTTACGTGAAACCAAAGCCGTGAGTTATGCGTAAGTTACGAGTAACTTACGCGAAGCCGTAGGGATGTCAATTGTGACCTGTACTGTAGCACGAAGGCGACACAAACCTCGTTTTTGAGGTTTCAGAGTTATTTATATTTGCATCATTTCGGTAGTTTGTAGATGCATGTATATAAAGACGCTATGCAGGTTTGATGAAAACCCTGGAAATAATGGTTGTGCTCCACCTCAGTGGAGAGACTGCAATATTATGAATTTGCAATATGATGAGGCAAAGAGTTCCATTTGTGTAATATGTGCCAAGGAACAATCTGATGAAATCAGTGTTCATGTATAAAGGAAAGTATTCTTTCTTTTAGAACGGGCTGCCCCTCAGCCCGTCACGGGTTCATCAGTTGGCTCTGGCATTATTTTAGTCATCAGCCAATATCTTTTAACTGTTTTTTGAAATCAGCCGATATTGAGGGTTTTGTGCAGAACGGAAGAGTGACTAGTCAGTGCTCAGTTCCTTTCAGGGTTCTCCACTAGTGTAACAGAACGGGCGCGGCGCCCGTTCTAAAACACAGGATTGATCTCAGCGCCCGCAGTCTAAAAATCGGCCGCCCGGTCGATTGAGGATTGAGGACTAGTCATTTTATTGACTGTGTTTTCAAAGAGGTGAGCTTTTCTTATGGTGTGTTGTCCGTCTCGTCGTTAGCAGGGGTGGCACGTTTCTAAACCGCTTGGCTAATTGTGCTTCTGTTGTAATGAAAAGGACAGATTAGTAATTTGCTTTGGGGTCGTGGGGCTGCAGCCCCAATCACACCGAAATTGTTCAAAGAACTGCATGCAACAAACCATTATCTGAGGTATGTGACACAAAAATTGTGACCCCACAAAACACAAAATAATTGGTATCAATGGTAAGATCCTTAAAAAGAAAGGAAATGATACCAAAAATTTAGAAATATCTCAATGAATAAGGATGTATGATGAACCTTGGAGCTAAAGGTTTCCTTGTGGCACTTCTCCCAGACCTTGCTATTCAGTCGTTCGTTAGGATTAGATGAAGTCCGCCAATCCATGCACCGGGCAAGGAGGTCCTTGTTTGATAGTCTCTTATATACATGTATGATACCGTATACGCAAATATTTTCACGTGTAAAAATTCTCGTGAAAATCGCGAAATAAAAATTTCGCCGCGAATATTATTACACGCATAAAAGTTTCCCCTAACAATCCAGTCAGTTCCCTTCCCTGCCCTTGCGCAAATGTTAATCCACGTGAAACAGAACAAAAATGTTCGATTCGTGAAATATTATCCCGCGAAAATATTTGCGTATACGGTAGTCTTGTGCCCCTTGTGTGCAATTGCTCTTGTTATAAAAACACCAACTTCTTTCCCCTTCTGGACAGTGACTATGCCTAGGGTCATCATCGGTACTTATCGTATGAAAGAAACTAGCCCACGCAGCATTGTACATATCATCCAAAGAGTCTATGATCTTTGATAGCCCAACCATAATAGTTAGAAAGGCTTTTATAAGTTCATCAGTCAGTCCTCCACGCCCACCAATGACTTCCCCTGGCTGCCTTTTCTTTTTCAGGTTGGCGAGCGCAGTGAACATCCTTTTGGCAACGTGATTCGCATATTCATCTTATTTTATTTCGATGTCTGGGCCATACACTTTCTTATCATTCAGCTTTCTAACACTAACAGAAGCACTGTGACCATCTCCAATCACAGTCATGTAGCGAGCATTGTTCTTTTCAATGGAGCGCCCCAAATTACTTCTGCAGCATGGACTTCCATATTCGAACTTCACCCACTGACCTTGTCCTTAGCATGCACAGGCTCCATTTCGCCAGAAGAAGTGATGTTTTCCTTGGGGTTTTTCCGTCGTCGTCGCCGCTTGCACCAAACCGACACATGACATACATGACATACTTCATGAGGCCTGTTTCACTGGCACCCTTCAGTTTACCCAATGACTTCAACTGGGCCATTAAGCGTTTGCTACATCGAGCACATGTTTTGCACCATATTTTCTTTATGTACCCGTACTTAACATCATTTTTCACGGTGGATACGTAACCGAAGACGTCACCCAACGGCCAACTCTTAAAAGTGCTTAATTTTACCGTTTTATTCCCCGGTTCTGACATGTCTGACATTGATGAAGCAAACGAATAAATAAATACCGGTATATACGTATACATGTACACTGTAATGTTCGGTCATCAAAATACTTCACATTCGCAAAGTCTGAGTGCGTCGGACTGAAACGCTGCAAAAACACTGTGCCCATCTCTTTCAATTTTGCAAAGACTTTTCCTTGCATCCATAAACGTGCATCTCCTGTTAGAGAAATACGAAAACGGCACATAACGTTAATCATTTGCGGAGTATCCGCTGGCTAAATGTAAATTGTGGGCCTGCAAGTAATCAATAAATGAATACCTGAGTGTGCCAGGGTTTTTTCGTGACTGAGGGTAGTGGTCCCATCAAACTTGGGTCATGGCAAAAAATCTGTGGGTCTAAGTTCAGCCATACTCACTCCTGTCCTGGTTAGTAATCATGGATGCTGCGTTTATTTCAGACATTCTGTCTGCCAGTCTGTTGAAGTTTTTTGTTACGGTTCGTGGGTTGGTGGTTTTATGTTCATCGTTGCCAACAGGAAGGATATATCAGATGGTTAGTAAATGCCTTCAACAATGAATGGAATAAATATATACATTGTTCTGACGATCTGGGCCCGTAATTTGTCGTATAAAAATCGAAAAACAAGCACATAAAAAAGGGAAACTTTAATTGACATCCTTTGTACTTTCATTCAAAGCGCAATTGATGATACTACGTCAAGACGCTGAATAAAACTGGCCTGAGACGGCCACGCACTGTTCCGTTTAAGGAAGTTTGGTGACGTCACAGCTGCACAATTACTGATGACGTCACACGTCTGCTCTCCATACATATACATGTATTCAAATAAAGAAAATTGTGGTTTATGTGAGTAGCTGGCATCTTTTTCATTAGACCCCAAATTTCAAAACTAAAGTAATAGGATCATGCATTAGATTTAAAAATGGTGTCCGATGTTAGTGCATAATTTGTTGTGGCACAAATGGGAAACCTGCAATTGAGGCGGGAATGGCGCACAGCCATTTTCCCAAAAAAAGTCAACTTGTGCACACGAAGGCGGTATGCCTTGCGTGCGAAGTGACAGAGACCTCCTGTATCCATTGGAGGTTTTTGCACCCCGCCACAGAAGGCAGCCGTGAGGGCCAGGAGGTTCGCAGCCTGCCCGGATTTTCTTCAGCAGACTGCCCACTCTCTCAGCATCCAAAATGTTATCATAAAAATCTGACATCTGAAATTGTAAGCCAGAAACGACAAGATTATTTTTTAAACCCCAGGCCAAGGGTATGCCCGGGCCAAAGATTACACAACCTATTTTTGATCTCATAGAATATAAAATATAATATATATATATAATATAACAAAATATAATAATAACAATATATCCAAGCTTGGATGAGACTGCTGTAGGACCGTTTCCTCGAACTATATGGTTCCCGACTAGATCCCAATAGAAATCCGTGCCAATGAGAAGCGAAATATCCAGGAATTCCACATCCAATGGTGGATGAGCGAGGGTTAATCCTTGTAGGTGCGGTAGTGAGTTAGGGTCTTCTCCATTCATGATTTGAAAGGCCATTTTCATGGTTTCTCTTTTTNACCGAGAATTAACTGGGTCTATCAGCATTTTCTCCTTGACCCTCCATTCCTCAGCTTATAAGGAACTCATACACAGGGAATTTGGGACTTGGGTTAAGCTAACAATGCAATTACGCCATGTTAATTCTCGGTTGACAACATGTACTCTGCTGATTGCAGCTAAAATTTGTGAACATGATTATTTTTAATCAGTGTATCTAAATTAATCTAATCACTTGCTGGTCAAGACAATCAAGATATACAATAAATATTTTATTTTCATACATCCTCGTCTTCATCATTAACAAGCAATACATGACAACATGCATCCCAATTTGGTTCCTCCATACTGGCAAAGGCCATTCCCCTGCATGTTACAAGCTTATACATCGGTACCAGTATATTATAGAGCAACCAAATGACGCTGCCATATATATTCAGGTGATTCCTAAGTCACAGCGAAGCTACCAGGCCGCCAGGCCTCTAGTTTTGTGTAGTGAAGTCGTCATCCCCTGAAGATACTGCTCCACACAAACCAACATATGTGACCCGGCACGACAAAATGAGTCGGAATGCGCACACAAGAAGACCCAACATGTCCAAGGTGACCCCAACGGTTCGCTGATTTCAGGATTGTCTGCCCATTGTGAAATTTGACTTGGTCGATTTCTGTGGTTGCTGTCTGGTTCCACCTTCGGTCTTCTTCTGTGCAACTTCCGACGCATTTTGCTGTGCCGGGTCACATATGCTCTTTCAAATATAATTGAAATTTTGCAATGTCAGCAGTGAGTGGAAGTGCTGTGGCTTCATTGCCCTGTCCCTTTTCAAAGTGCCCAAAACTATTGAACTCACTTTTTCGTGAATTTGATATCCAGAAGCTTTAATATTCTGCATCATCTTCACTTGTCTCGGCCTTTTCCTTCACTACAGCAGTGAACTTGATGAAAGCACATTTCTTCAAACTATGCCCTAATTTCTGGGCCGGCAAAGGAACTTGAAATCGAGGGAATAACCACCCCGCTGTGATGTCAATCTGCAAATATCTCGGATAGCGCTGATCAATGAATCGAACATCTCTGGCTTAAGCACTTCACGGATTGAAATGTCCGTATGTTCTTTGTTCTGACTCCTAACTCTCAACAACAACAACAACCGTGCAACCTCCCGCATTTTGGTTCTGATAAACGTTGTGTAACACTTTTTGGGGTCCACTTCAACTCTGATCATCACTAAAAAGTAAACGGACTGAGGCAAATGACTTGGTTTTCGGAATTGTTTGTATATTAAATAAAATATACCGGTAATCTCATAGAATATAAATATATTATAATCTATAACATAATACAGGTACATAATAATAATATATAATGCATTATTGCAAGACCCCCCCGCAGCTCCTCTTGTCCCGCTACAGGGCCACACTTCTCAAACACGGCCTACTACATCAGACTCAACATGCCCTTATCATCTCGGAAAGGGGCTAAGTAAGTACCTACAACGTGTTTCCCAATCATGAGCACGTTCCCCCTGAGCAGTAGAAATCCAATATCTCTCAGCTCTCTCCAGTTCTTCTGCCTCTAGTTCTGTGGTCCTCACTTCTTCCCTTAACAAACGAGAAGCAGTAAGCAGTTACACTGAGCAGTCTAGTCCAACTGGGGAAGTTTTCCTACTTGATCGGTGGCCGTGGTAAGCTTGACACCAGCTGCAGATATCTTCGGCCCGAATCGGGGACTCTCAGCATCCTTGTCAGGGGTCACAAGGGTTTGCTGGGCTCGCCAGTGGTCTTCTTTCCTGAAAAACTCTGGGCCTGTAGTCGAACGACCATCCATCTCATTCTTTTGGCTTCAGACCCCTTGGTCAAATCATCAGCAGAATTCAGGGCAGTGTGGATGAATCTCTGCAACTCTTAACCCCCACAAACTGTTTCAAGGACAATGACTCAGACTTCAACCAGTGCAGAATTATGGGGTCATCTCTTCTTGTCTCGGCATAGTATAACTGATCCGCATCTGTTGTAGATCATCTTGCAAAAAGGAAGAACTTTGGTCTTTCGATGAACTCCTGCACATCAAAAAAATTGATCTTCTGGAAACCGAGCTTTGTATTCAGCATTGGTTAAATAATTCGATGTGTCGTATAGCCACTGAAACATCATTAAATTGAGTTCTTCAAATTCAAGACACTTCCTTGCACCTCTCTTTAGCAACAGTAGCATCAACAATCTTGGGTGCTTTGGCAGCCAGACTGACCTGAAATTGAAATGGTGAATATGACTGCATCTCCAAGGGGTGCAATAAGGCATCTTGGTAAATTCTTCCTATTCGTGCACAGATTCTTACAATAAGATAGTTCCCCATGAAGGAGGTTCCATTATGTGAAATAATGGTGGAGGGCCATCCATGACTGAGCCACAAATCTTCTCAGAGCATATGAACTGTTTCCAGGACAATGACTTCAACCAGTGAAGAATTATAGGTCATCTCTTCTTGTCTCGGCATAGCATAACTGATCCGCATCTGCTGTAGATGATCTTGCAAAAAAGAAGAGCTTTGGTCTTTTGATGAACTCCTGCACTTCAAAAAAATTGACCTTCTGGAAACCGAGCTTTGTATTCAGCATTGGTTAAATAATTCGATGTGTCGTTAAATAGCCACTGAAACATCAGTAGGTAATTTGAGAGTCAGACCACAGGTGGACATCAGGCTTTGTGCACAGTTCAATATTTGGGCCAGGGGTAATGTCCATCCCCTCAAGTATAGCCTGATTGGAGCGATCTGCCCCCTCGTTCCATTCCATGACCAACAAAACCAGTGGGGCCTGTACTCGTAGTAGCCGTATCAGCCAGAGAGTTCTGAATACTCTGCAGCAAGGTCTTCTACCTCCGATTGCAGTTGTTTTTCGTTTCTTCTCAACATTTTTCTTTCGGTTTTGTAAAA
Organism: Notospermus geniculatus; assembly: GCA_002633025.1. Classification (NCBI taxonomy): domain Eukaryota; kingdom Metazoa; phylum Nemertea; class Pilidiophora; order Heteronemertea; family Lineidae; genus Notospermus; species Notospermus geniculatus. The sequence continues at coordinate 54,314 of NMRB01002177.1, read as the reverse complement.
CTCGATCTCATTTTGCATTTCATGGACTTGGCAGTCCTGTATTTCTATTTGTCTTCGAAATAATTTCTTAATTTGGTCGTTTTCATAATGTAGGGCGATTATTTCTTCATCTTTCACTTTCAACACTGATGACGGAATCAAACATGCGGCCTGGATCAAGGGGAAAATGTACGAATAATGCACCCCATCCGATGAATACTTCTGAATACTCTGCAGCAAGGCCTGTTACTTGGCCTAGGGGCAGTGCCCCCGGCCCCATCCTTTGACCTCGTGGGTCCGGATTGGAACAGTTTCTTCCCTAGTAGGGAATCCTCACCAAAGTTAGACATGATATGTCAGTAACCAAGAGTGTGAGTCACACTCTTATTGGAAATGTAATCCCAAAATTATGCACAAAACACAAAAAGTATAAAAGCCAAATCCAAAATCGAGCACAGAATAAAAATCAAGCAGTGTTTATTGCTGTATCGGTAACTTCTATTGTGAGTTTCCAGGCCTTTCCGTTTGACGGGCGCGATTTTGCATACACCTTGCAAACAATAGAATTTCTATTGTTTGCGAGGTGCATGCAAAATCGCGCCCGTCAAACGGCAAGGCCTGAGTTTCCATGAGGATTTTGAAGATCTCCTGCAAGCGCCTTTTTCAGAGCCTTCGCAACTGCTGTGTCTTTTGTAAGATGGCCCAAAGCTACCCCGGTTTATGTAAAAGAGGACATGCCATCTATTCCCAACATATCTTACATTGTAAACAAACCAGGAGAGATCTGATTCAGCTTGATGAACAGTTTTTACCCAGTAGGGTCGCCTTTACCCTGTTCGTACCTAGTTTGCTCACACCATAGAGCAGATTAGCCAATCTGCATACTTTCCCAAAAGTACCACTTTACTTTCAATCTCATACAAAGTGTCACATTCTTTGAGAACAGATCAACATTTATTCGCCACCCCATCAAGTGGATGCAAATTGCAATTCAGTTCTAAAAGAGTCACATCATAATCCTTTTTCCATCGTAATCCTTTTCACAATTTTGCCGTATGTTGACAACAAATACTTTTTTTTAAAGTCTACTTACGGATTCAAAGTTTCCGTAACACAAGTTGCATACATGGTGTATGCTGTGTTGCAAAGGGTTTCATATCGTTCCTTATCTGCTTGGCAAGAGATGTTCTTGAACTTCTTTGCCCGATTGAGAAGTGACTGGATTTGAGCAGGAAGGATCACACGTGGAAGTTTGTTGGTAATGGATTTGATTGTCTTTATCCCTGAGTCGTCATTCACAGTATACTGCATCGAGGATCGGCCGATCTACCGAAGCATCCAACAATTTCCGTAAAATGTCGTTCCTTTCACGCAGTACCTCTGTCTGTTCTCGCGTGATCACAGTTAACTGCTCTAGCAACGTGTTCCTTTCAGTATTGACTTCAAACATGTGTTCCCACCACATCTCGTCCTCCTCCACCGAATCGACAACTTGCTCGAACTTAAAGTCCATCTTGTTGCATGTGTCTTGCAACTGTAGCACCGTCCTTAACTGGTCTCTGCTGTGGCCGTACGGCAAGTATGTTGGTTCGTTAAGGCGAACATGTCCATCTTTGACAGGTGACCGCAAGGTTACCTTAGCGTCCGTATTGTGGATTACTTGCTCAAAATCATCTGAGTAAATCTTACTCCACTGTTTACCCGGCGTGAACGGATGTGGGCGTTCGAATGCTGATGTCGCTGGTGGTGTGGTTTCTTTCGACAGCACCGGACGTGGTGATGGCATCTCATATACCCCCTCAGCCTCCTTGGACGTCGCCAACGGTCGGAGATAGTGGTTGGTTGAGGCGGCGTTCCACCCCTTCTTTGTTCCTTCGACGTTTTCGGCAAACTTCTTCTCGACCAACACCTTGTTGTGCTGCAGTTTGAAGTGACGTTGAGCTGCAGCGTGACTCTTAAATCGTCCTCCGTCGAGGACGCAAACGAACGGACATTCTTTTGGCTGGAGGTGCTCGTCCAATACATGCTGGATTAACACATCTGGCGTGCCTTTTGTCTGGCAGGCCAAGCACTGGTGCGCTAGAAATAGAAGATGAGTGTGAGAACTCAAACATTCTGGGCTGCATGTATGCACCAAACGAAGATTATCTTGATCTCAAGTTGAGCCACAACTTTTCTATTGTTCAGGTTTGCCAGGGCATGATGTGACAATGGAAAATTTGTGGCTCAACCTGAGTTCAAGATTATCTTCGCTTGGTGCATACGGCCCTCTGAGCTGGGCCTGGTGGTGCCTCTGCTGCTGCTGCAGGTTGAGATGGGCAAGGTTGAGGTTGGTCTGACATGTCTGATGATGACAGGGTCATTGGTGCCTCTGTCTCCATCCCTCCGTGAATGCCTGTCCAGGAAGGACATGCACTATACATCTCCACGATCTTTTGTGCAGACTCAGGAAGCTGAGGTTGTGGAGGACCTCCTCCTGTTGTCTTCATGTGCTGCTTCCTAGCACGTTCTGGGGACTTCGCTTTACTGGACATGCTATGCCATTTTGTTTTTACCCCCGATTTAATTTTAGGTCTGGTGATGCGGCCTATACCTTACTCTCCAATGTACAAATAATCGGAATTTATCATAATGTCCATCTGTCCACATGAGGCTGTCTGCGTTCCTTGGTTTTTGCGACTGTATCCAACTTTCTCAGTCGAAGATTGGCATCTTGGGCAGAGAGTAGGGCAGAGCTGGTGAGAGTCGAACATGTGCAGTGTGACGGTTATCGATGAAGAACCTCGTCTGTCTTTATTAATACATTCGCCGTCAGGAAACGTTTGGTTACAACAGTTCCTCCACAACATACACGTACATCACTAGGAGTAGGAACCACACTGGAACCCGTCAAGAACACGTTACACAACAAGCAATAGAGTACCACATACATGTAGAACATTTCGAAGCACATCGGTCACATATTTTGTCACAGATCCTGTAAGAACTGAAATTAAAAAAAGAGGAACATTTATCACACATGGTGACCTCAAAATCTGATGAAACATCCAAGATCAACAAGAGAGTAAACATACACGCATCACCCCAACAGTGTCATTAATCTTACATAAGGTGTCCATAATTCTCAGGAAAACACTTCAACATCTAAGGGATGCACAGAAATACACACAACCTTCATTTCTGGTGTGCAAACATGTGCACATCAGCTAGTGGTGCCACCTGTCATTACTAACGGAAACTAACGCTATATAAGGCATGGTCCGAAAAGACCCTCATTAAAACAGCCTTCAACTTTCTCAATAATGAATTAGTTTTACAATTAATATCACCTATGCATTCTATACATTTCCTTTCACTACCAGAGCGATACAATACCTCTATTCCTCCTGATGTTAGAAATAATCAAAACACAAAACTGGACAAAAAGCAAAAAGTCCATCGTGAGCCCAAAGTTGCAGGCTAGGGCGGAAGCACATGGTGCTGTGCACGCATCTCTTGTAGCTGAAGTTTTGTAAGGCGCCAAATTCAAATCTCTGACGCAGTCACATGCAGCACAATGAATCTTGAACCTGCAATAACGGTCTGCGTGCCCACTGTTCTTCTACCGGTTAGCCTAGGCTTGAATCGTCTTTTCGTGCAAAATCTTTTCTGGGGTAAGGGTTTTAGCATGCTCTCCGACAGGGAGCTATCAGAATCTGGCGAAAAGAAATTAGAAATGATTGTATTTAAATCCCTTCCAGCATCGGAGTGCCGATCCATAGGCCTACTCAAACAAGACTAGCCCACGGAATTACTCCTGGAATTTCCCCCAAACAAGCGTCCGAATTTGCAATCTACTGTAATTTTTACCAATCAAAGTTTTCAATTCTTTAAAATCCATTTTTGTTGATTAAGGGTAAAGAGAAGTACAGGTCTAACAGAACAAGATGTGTAAAAAAGTACCGTATTCTATCCTATTCTCTCTTAAACCAATGGGAAGTACATGTAAGCATTAACCTCCTCCTGTTGTCTTCATGTGCTGCTTCCTAGCACGTTCCACTTCGCTTTACTGGACATGCTGTGCCATTTGGTTTTTACCTCTGAGGGAGTGCGTTTTTATCAGACAGCTTCCCACTCACAGATTCACAGTCATCTACTCCACAAACTTTGCTCTGTAATTTTCTCTCAGCTTCTTTTTCTGATTAGCGACTGTGTTAGTCAAACTAGATGTCAGTATACTGAGATGCTGTTTCATCAAATCAATCAAAAGAGCCTCTTCAACTGCTGAAAAATTCGGTTTCCTCCTTTTTTTTGGAGGAGTAGGGACAGTTGACACATCGGTAGCGGCCATCTTGGATCCCACAGGAAGTGCTGTTTTATGGAGCATTATGGGAAAAACGTTAAGTTCACTGTTAGCTAACAGCACTGTTAACAACAGTTTGACCAATACAAATTTAACGATGGACAGAGAAGTATCTTTGCATTCGACGGCCCACGGGGTTTTAGGATCTCTTAAATTTGCACACCTTGCATGTATCCACGAATCTCTGTCAAGGAAAAAAGCAAAGCAATGGGGGGGGGGGCAGGGTACATATTAGGGAGGTTGAGATCACCGACTTGTCAAGGATCCTTATACGGATACGGCTCAGAGAGTGAGTTCTTCAAATTCAAGACACTTCCTTGCACCTCTTCAGCAACAGTAGCATCAACAATCTTGGGTGCTTTGGCAGCCAGACTGACCTGAAATCGAAGTGGTGAATATGACTGTATCTCCAAGGAGCGCAATAAGGCATATCTTGTTAAATTTTTCCTATTGACATGCAGATTCTTACAATAAGATAGTTCCCTCACATTGACATTCAATTTTCCTTTTATGTTCTTGTTTACGTTTGGTTCTCTGCCGCATTTTGCACACAGGGCACACAAATGTTTTGCTGTTGAAAAGACTGTCATCTTAAAGTCTTAATATGTTAGAGAATCGCCCACGTTCAGCAAGTAGGCATATTGAATATTTGCTAAGGCACTAAATGTATTTATAAGCAACATAGGGCCTACCTTTTATCAGTGTATCCAGATTCCGCATTCATATCCCGAACAAGAATGACCTTTTCTTCGTAGCAATCACGAGTGAAATGTTCTGAACACAGCACTGAGGTCTTGGACGCCTCGTTGAAATCGTCTCGTTTAAATTGAATAAATCGTAACCACTGCGCACGAATACGCTCGTTTGCTGGAAAGCGATGAATCTTAATCCCTTTATCTTTGTTTGCAACATTATTGCAACCTCCTTCGCTGGTGCCTTCTCGGGGGCAGCGAGTGAGCAGTCATGTTCCCAGAAGAATTCATCTGCTAGGAAATCCTCGTTCAGGGCCTGAGGGGAGGGCCAAAGGAACATCGGCGATTCTGGTGAAAACTGGGGCACGTACCTTGATGTTTTGGCAGGCGCGCTCAGTGTTTATCCAAAAGAAGCTCCAGTTAGGAATGGATGTGCTAGGTATTCGTTGACACCAAAAAAAGCCCGGAAAAGCACTGAAAATGCATGAAAAACAAGCCACGATAAAAAGCAGACGAAACTGAAGCGGGTCGCGTGATGTTCTGAGGCAACTTTGCGTCACATAAACGGCCATGTTGTTCTGCTGTCTCTATTGATCGTCGAAGAGCATCCTCACTTAGGACAAATAAATCCTGGTTTACGTCATCTTTGCTCACTACAATATACGATGGTGTAACGGGATTTTAAGTCGCCGTTATTCTCCTAGGAATTAAACGAACTTCCAGACTGAATTCTGGGGTATAACTACTTTAATTGATCACTAAATTGAATATGTACAGGGTATATCTGCCTGACGCATGTTTAGGCCTAAAGGTAGAGTCTATTTACTAAAAGAATGAATAGAGTGACGATTCTACTAGCAAGAGCGTATTCTCGCAAGGTAGGTTGTATTAAGTTGTAAGGTGCTCTCAAAGGCGTATCTTTGAGAAGCTGAGCCTATGGTCAGATAGAACTAACTGCAGCCTGGGGAAACCAGCTTATATAGGTGCCCAGGTGACCTCGTTCCCAGGCACACCTGGCACACAACCAACCTCGTTCCTTACGTAAATACAGGGATAAGAGAATTGGTAGAGAACAGGTAATTAAGGTAAAGACATGTGACGAGTGGTCGGTAGCATATTACCGGCACACTGCGTCAATAATAGAGATTGATAGGTGGCAGGCGAGCGGACAATAGCGTATTATTGTCACAATGGAATGGTTTGGGTATGGTCCTCCTCTAAATGATGTTTAATCCAATAGTTCAGCACATTGTCTAATAATATCATGGCGTTATTCACTGGACGATTAGTCTCCTTGATAAGGAAATCACACACTTTTTGCATCCTATCCCTGATAGAAATTTTGACAAAACTGAAGCGGGTCCCGTGATGTTCTGAGGCGGGAATAGTGACGTCATCTCATGTAATACCGTAGTATAATGAGTGAAGTGAAATTTTAAATTCAATTCTAATTTATTTGTGTATACATCATGTACCGTATATTATAAGCAGACATAAAATAATCATAAAATAATACAGGCAATAATATTTACTTAACAAAATATGCTCAACTTAGGCATAACAAAGGTTTTTTTGCATACTCACCAGCTACGCAAGTATCCTGCCAGAATCCAGGTTGAATGGCAGCCCCATCTCATTCACCTTGGCAGTTGGCAGGGCTGGGAGAACAGACTTGATCGATTCTTCAATGGTTTTTTCCATTTTAAACTAGAGGACAAGAGGACAGCACGCTTCAGTGGAATCACTCGGACATTTTTATCCCTCTCTTTCTATATTGCTTCATGGGCCTTGCTGACCGTGCTACACTGTGTATGCAACCTGTACTCCTTCCAGAAATGTTGACTGACCGTGTGGCCAGTGTCATTTTCTTCAACATTTGTTTATCATATCTCCCTAAAG
>NMRB01002177.1:20709-44408 GCA_002633025.1 Notospermus geniculatus | reverse complement strand
ATACACACCATAAGTATATGTAGAGAAGGTGAGGACACTTGCTCTCCCAAGATGACAGGTCCGATTCTTAAACTACCGATTTCACTGTAATTAAAGTCAAGTCAGATGGAATAAACGCATCGAATCGATGCTTTGTTGATTTAACTTTGATTCCGTGTTATTCCTTTGAATGATATTCCTCGATTAAGAGCAAAAATGGTACTTAAAAGGACGAAACTGCAGCACAGAAAGTTGAGGGGGACACCGCCATGTTCCAACCTCGCATGCAGGTATATGTGGTGCTCAATACACACGTAACTTGTACGGCTACATCATGGAGGCGAGGTTGCCATATAATGAGCACATATGAATATTCATTAGGTATTATGAATGCACACGGCTCGTCTCAAACCGGAACCACGTGTGTTTGTTGACATCTGTGGATGACAACGTGGCAATTCAGCACACGGCACCCGCCATTGCGATATTATGGCTAGCGCTAATAAGAAGGCTTGCATCTCCGCAAGCAGTCGTACCCTACACTGGTAACTTGGCCACCTGCCGTTTTGTGATTATAAAAATCGCCTGGTAGTGTACCGTCGAGTGAGGCAACCGACAAAAGTGGCCGCACCGTACCCACTTTTTACCGGTGTAAGGCCATGTAAAAAATGACAGTTGGTTAGCATCCTTCCACTCTCAGTTTTCTGAGGAGGGCGGGAGGTTTTTATTTTATTTTTTAGTGATTGAGTTTGTGATGCATGTTACCATGGTGATCACGGCGACCTGAGGGAAATTTCAAATGTAATAGGTATGAATTGAAACAAAAACTACTTTCTATCCTTTAAAACTGTGGTTGTTTTATTTAAGCATCCCAGCCTACAATTTTATCACTCTTTTGGCAGTTTTTGAAAGTTTTTTTGGAAAATAAAAAATAAAAATTTTTTTGAGGGGGGTGATTTCCATGGCGGGAGGGGATGCTAACCAATTATTTTTTTTTGGACATGGCCTAACATCTTCCAGTGTTCCCCATCTGTGGGTGTTCCCCTCCTGTTGTCTGACGGAGTAAGCAGCGGGTCATTTTTTTGCCGCGCTTCTTTGGTGTGACCCTTTCATTGAAAATCCATTGAACTTATTTTCTCGGCGGTGAACGTGCGTCGTTTTTCACCGTCGCCCACTGTTCCGCTTTTGGCTCGACACTGGGTTGTGATCACGTTAGGACTTTCCATTGCCATTAAGGTGATCGCAAGGGATCGCAACCCGTCTCAAGCCGAAATCGCGACAGTGTATTCGCCGCTTTAGGGCTTGTGTCCACATGTGCGTTTTACGCCGCGTTAAATATTTTGTTATTTTCCGCCACTCTGCTTCCAAATAATGGGCGAAGCGCCAAAATGTAGCGTAAAACGCTCATGTGGACCTTAAAGATAATGTATCACGACTTCATTGTTTACATTCAATGTTTGTAAACATGGATGTTTACAGTATGTTATTTTGGACTTTTGGGATATGCCAACCCACCAAAACGAATACCTTTGGAATCAACAGAATTTCTAGAGGGGCATGCCACCAACAAATTACTCATAAGACAAAGAAAGCCTGGACATAAACAAACAAAATGTAAATAAACAGTGAATTTCGTGGCCCGCGAAAATACCTGTGATACATTGTCTTTAATGTGAGTAAACGCGCTTCATTTCGTTTTCTTTTAGGATAAGTACAAACTTGGAGGCACAGCCAGGGGCAAAATGTTCTGCCGCGGAATTGTACCGGCGGTACTCTGTGAATATGATCCAACAACAAGTAAAGCCTTTGATCCTGAATTCTTTTGGGAAAAAACTTCGGCTTGTGCATAAAAATGTGAAGCGTAATCATGGCTACAAAGGGCAGGACAGTTACATTGGGATCAAGTTCAGGGAAAAAGGTACGGGTTGCCTCCACCAGCCAATGACAACAGAGCAGGCGCTTACATCATACGCGTGGCCAAGTGAAATGTTTGTACGATGCACCGACGGCACGCACGAAATCCTTTTTCAGCAACCTAATGTATCCTTCAATAATATGAATATTACGCTGTCTATGGTCATCGCTCATACAGGCGATATAAAGGTCAGGGTGCAGGGAAAGGACGTAGACCCAGAATTAATAGGCATACCTGAACATATTGACGAAATTAACACCGAAACAATAGATTGGGTGTTAGTTTGTCTCAAGAAGATACGTCTCTGTACAGGAGTTTCAGGCGAGGAAATGGACAAAAATAATAATATGTTGTGGGAGAAATGGTGCATTAACGGCGTCACCACATGGTCCAACAGGTCGAGTCGCTGCCGGATCGTCGTTCCAATAACTTCATGGAAAACGAAGCAGGCATGCAGCACGTGCCAGGAAACTGAGCTGCGTCAAGCGAGCGTCGAGATGGTGGAGTTGGGTGAAGAGGAGCACAATGACCTCAGTACAATTTTGAAGCATGTAAAATGCGACATTCAGAAAGAGGAGGGGATGCAATTATTTCTAGCCTCCCAGTTGCTGAACTTAAGTCGCAGAGGCGTCACAGGCAGGCGATGGCATCCGAGGTGAGTACAGTGAAGTTTTATGATTTTCAGCTATCTGAGTAACATTTCGGAGCTTTCCTCTGAAAACGAAAGTACTAAATAACGCAATAATTGGCTTGATACGCATGATGAACTTCGGATAGGACAGGAGCGTTTACTTCATTTCAAAAAGCGGAAGATCGCAATGAAAACGAAAAAACGTTTGCATACTGTATACCAGTTCTGCATTTCCTTCATTTTCATGGCATGCAGGGTTATCAGAATGTGCCTCTCATTGTGGGTGAGGAGCCCAAGAGCATACGCAGACCTCTCGCAGAGTGGACTGATCATCTTGCCGTCCGGCCGCCAACTCGCTAGGTATAAAAACAGAATCCCACAGAAGCCAGGTATAAACGAGGAGATCTTTAAGTGGATGCTACAAAAAGCAAATGATGACAAGCAGACTGCAGAGGAGAGATGTGGAGGTCTCATTTTCGACGAAATGAAGATACAGGTTAGTTCATACCTTAAACTAAATGGAAAATGCATTGAATTAATGGTACCATTACCTTAAAGACACTTGATGAAATGGGCCCACGCCCCTGGTCAGTAAACGCTTCGCAGGCGCTGAATCGTGTGGATCATATTCCATTTTACATAAGCGCGGCGGACTCTTTCGACAAGGCTCCGTATCGTCGATCCGTGCCATCCGTGTTCATTTTCTATTCAAATCATATCTCATACGAGATACCAGGCGGATCGTCGATACGGAGCCGAAAGTCCCTTAGTATCTTTCTGTCGGATTTCCTTAGTTTTCTATTTTCTTTCAAATCAGGAGGATCTTCAAATATCGTACAGAGGTGGTAAGGCAGAACTCGTGGGGTTCATAGATATTGACAAAGAGTCCAGTTGCATGGAGAAACTTCTTGCCAAAGGTGAGGACATTTATTTATTCATTCATTATGTTAAGATTCTCCAGATTTGGTGAACTATTTGTCTGAATACCTGCATACACGCTGTTTAACTCATTTTACCAGACATAGCACCACATTTCAGGAAAATGATGAGTCGATTTTTCTGTCTAAGTACATTTTCCACGATGAAAGAAATGTTGCGAACCATGGGTCATATGAATAAAGACTAGTAAATGCTTTTACTTGAATTTTGCAATACAAATGCATTAGGCGATACTGTACAAATCTGAAGTCAAAGCATTTGCTAGTCTTTATTCATATGACCCCATATCATGACACCTCATAGTTTTGACGTTCGGCCCGAACGTCAAAAGACTCATGATTACCACGTGATGTTATGCCTACAATAACCTGCGGGACCTTCCCAGACAGTACACATGAGGAGTGAACGATCCTTGCTAAATTAAATATTCAACATTTTTCAGAGGATGCAACCTTGACGTTAGCGAGTCATGTTCTTCAAATCGTTTTTGTAAGCCAGAATGGGTGGAGATTCCCTGTGAGCCACTTCGCGACGCACGAGGCGTCTGCAGCGGAACTGTTTGTAGTTTTCTGGAAGATTGTCGACAGGCTCTTCGCGTACGAATTCAAGGCAAGTTCATCCCCACAGTCGGACCTCGCATCTTCCAGTGGGTCTAACCAATACCACGTAAAATCTAACTACGGCGAAATATAACGTGAATAGGGAATTTTCGCAGAGCCCCGAAACGCCAACGCGAACGCCAAACCCATTTCTTCGATGCCATAAGAGACCGAACAACAGGTTAGACGCTCGCGTTGGAGTCAGTTTCTGGCACTTTGCGAAAACTCCGTATTAAAATTCCAAGCGAATCAAAACCCGCATAAAACAATGGAAAAGTAACAGATTACATGAAATGTCAGAGAATTATAAACCTATGCACCGTGCATTTTACATTTCAGCAGAACAGGATATCAGAAATGTTCATCGACTGATGATACATTTCCGTCACATTCTGCTCTCTGCCGCGGAGATGCGCACTAACCATCTTCGCAAGTTCATGTTCGTCCGATTTTCCTGAGCAAATCGCCGACAAGTAACTCTATGCATTGTTTTATTTCATTACGTGTAGATCTTATACGTTTGCATGGATGGAGGACCGTCCAACCGAGCATTCCTGAATATGCATTTCGCCAATGATAAGATGGCCAGACGGTACAAAGTACCCAACTTGTGCTACTCTGGGTACATCATCTTTATAATGGATCCTTCCGTAAGTGAATCCCACGGAAACCCTTACTGACTGAACACAATCAAAAATAGATAAGAGGGGATCGTGTCTTACATTTTTTCTACACAATGCAGATTTCAAATAACATAAATATCAGCGTGTACATGTAATTTCACACGTTTTTTACGGTACATTTCGATGAATACCACGTTTGGCTATAGTAGACCACGATATAATCATACGCGGCTCTTGTCATCGACTACCTGTACTTCTGCACTAACAACAAAAAGGATTTGCTTTTTGCTGCAAATTGACATTGTTGGTAATACTCTCACTTACAGCATTTGTTCAAAAAAATCCGAAACAACCTGATGAAAAGCGGTTCACGCGATTTCCACAAAAGGAAAATCCTACGAAACGGACAGTACATTGTCTGGCAGCACTGGATTGATGCGTATCACTGGGACAGCATCAACAACCCAGGGATGCAACGTGTGCACCACAGACTCAAGAACGAGCACGTGTTTCCGGACAATGCCGCCAAGATGAGGAATCATCTGGCAGAGGAAGTCCTCAACTCAGATATGACTATACTAATGAAGGTTAGTTGAATGCATCGCATACCAACCCTGGGATAATCCAGGTGCCACACCGGCACCATTCAAACACTCTCCGTAATCTTACATGATGTCGGTTTTAATGTGATTTTTAAATTGTTGTTGTTTTATAAAACAACAACAATTCTAAACAACAACAAATTGTTGTTGTTTTAAAAAAACAACAACAATTCGTTTGCTTTTTCAAAACGGTGTTGCAATCGGTCACGTGCCCGTAATACACCAGAGAGCGCGATGCTGTGATAAAAGTTCACCGTTCACCTGTACAAATATGTCGTGATTATTCAGAAGTTCACTGTATCGAAACTGTATGAACCAAATTTGGTTTCTTATTCAGGCTTATCAAGCTACCCTGCCCGAACAACAACGCGATGATTCGTCTGCAACCGTTGAATTTCTGGAGAAGACCTCGAAACTTGTACACCTATTTAGGGATAAGAGAATCATTTCGCAGGTCAACGACGAACGCCTGTTACAAAGTGAAGAGCTACTAGTGTGGTTTTCCGACTGGAAAGCCACATCCCAAACAGAGAAGGACAGCATGTCTAAACAAACATGGGATGACCTTCAATCAGCGTTGGTCGGTTTCGTAGAACTAAGCAACACGCAGATAAGTAGGGGCCAGCACGTACAGCCGTCGTTGTTGAACTCTGACGTGGTTGAGAATATCTTCTGCCAGCAGCGCTCCCTCTACAATGGAGCAAATTCGAACCCGAATGTGGCTTGCTACTCCAATACGATGAACAGCGTGATTTTAGGCGAAGGAAGCAAGTCCAGAAAATCTAACGCTGGACCAATGGAGCCGGCATGCCCATTCTTCAGTGGAAAGAGTCTAAATCAGTAATCGTTATTATAACGAATATGACACACTATCTAACAAGAAAAGGAAATCGTAGCGATGTCAATGGTTTCCGATGAGATGTTTACTGCTGTAGAGCTTGTTAACTGTGACCTTGACCTCTGACCTTCAGAAGTATTGCGTAACTGGAACAGGCATCCGTGATTAAACTTATAGTATATGGTTAATTCGGGCTTCCAATTAGTTTTATCCTGAAATTTGGAGCAGTTTTGGGAATGGGAAAACAACTCAACATTCGTGCGGGGCATGCCCCCTCTGCATTGCTGTTGCTATAATTTGACGCGGACGGACACACAGATTTTTGCACCCTCACTTTTTAGACCGCGATGTTACACACACTTCGGGCAGGACCACTCGACGTCTTCTTTGCTCACAGACTGCCATTCATCATCATCCAATAAACCAGAACATGGAACTCGATGCATCCATCGATCGCAAAGGGAACACTGAATCCACTCCTGATCATCCGAATATTGTAGTCCGCAAATCAAACATATGTTCGAAAGATCTTTCTTGCTGCTTTTTTTCACATACTGTTTACCTTTCGCTTTCCGTTTCCCCTTGCCGCCACTGGTACTCGGACTCGGGTCAGCCTTGGCTGCAACTTTGGCTCTTAGAGCAATGCTCTTTCTCCTGCGAATTTTATCCAGCAGCTGTTTGCGAAAGCCGTTGTTGGCTATGCGTACATATCTATCGATCAACTGCCAGAGAAGGGAATCTTTGGCTTCCTGCTTTTCTTGTGAAGTGGATAACAGTTCGTTCCACTTCATTCGGATGGCCACATCTTCAACAATTGCATCGGTAGCGACAGTCAATACGTCCTTGCCGAACTTCTTTGCACTTTCCTCGTTGTGCCATCGAATGCGCGTACTTTCCACGACTCGGAAAAAACTATGTGCTTCATCTGATACGAACGTCAGCCCACCATTGAAACGTTGGCGCTGGAGAGTGAGATTTACAGCATCGTCATCGCAACGGACTTCTCCGTATCCGCCACTCAGAGATGAGATCAAGTCTATCTGCTCAATTTTCTGAGCGACAACACTTTCTTGTTTGTGTGAATTTTTACCGATGACGTTCACCAACGAAGCTTTAGTTTTCGACAGGCAAAGGCCGGCCATGTACCGGATGTTGCTATCTCCATGGGGTGTCAGGGCGTGGTCAGTCGGAGACGTCCCTGTATCATCATCTGCTCCTGCATCGGCCAGCTTGCAAAGGTGAATTTCGCGAATGGCACTTGAAATTCTGTTGGCCACTAATTTTTCTGTGTCTTTCAGCTTGTGGCCGAAGAGGACTTCGCATCGTTGCCCGTACGCAGTCGTCTGCATGAATGAAAAGAATTTTGCATAAAACGCCGTGAAATCCTGTTTTTTCTTCACCGGTCCGAAAATGCCGCGAACTGAGTTTTGTACGTAACTCACGAAGGCTTGTGTTGTTTTGGGATCCAGTGATTCAATGCAATCATTGATCGCCACTTGTGTGTCAGTCAAAGGATCGGATTCCTTAATTTTGCCCTTAAGGTTTTCAACGCTTAGGTCGAGATTGTCGGTCTCCTGAAGTTCCTCCAACGTGTAGTCCTCCTCTGATTCATCTCCACGTTCTACCACTTCCTCGGACTCGAGCGGCTCGACTTCAGCCCCTGATTCCTCAAATTCTGGTATGCACCGCCCTGTGCAGCACGAAAACTGCTCTGCATCCACCAATTCCTGGTACATTGCAATCCGCTCATAGAATTGTCGTACGACATCCGTCAGTGGGACCGCGTGGGATTTCGTGAGATCAAGCAAGGTGATGGACGACTTTTCTCGGACTCGGGAAAGTGCCACGTACAGCTGGCCTGCCATGGACATGCGTTTGCAGTGTACCTGAAATTACAGAAGTGAGTGCCTTAAATGAAATAAATTAATTGAAGACAACAGTAGAAGTGGCATTTAACGGGTAGACCGGACACTCGCCGGTGTTGGAAGTACGGTCCCGTTTTACAATGCGTCGGACGTATGCATTGATATAACGGACTTTGCATAATGGACCAAAATTGCAGGTCCCAATCAGTACAAGATATGCGAGTTTTACTGTATAGTTTGGTTCATTAACCGTCAATTTATATTATTAATTTCATCAATTAATCAATCAATGGAGCGATAGCAAGAATTAAACTAGAACGGAGAAATCACTTTGAAACTGAATTCATGACCACATTACAAATATTTTTGGCCACAAGCTGGATTGTTATGTTGACGTAAGAGATCGGTGTTCGAATGCTGCATCAGTGATGACGAACCGGCGAACGATCGTGACCATGACGTTGTGTACAACATGGGCACAGGCACGACGTCGTGCCATTCTATTTATAGACTCCGATTCTATTTATAGACTACGGCGATCCCGATTTATTTACCTGAAAAAGTTCATTATCTCAGCCAAAATGGAATGAACGTGCACAGGAATCTTTTCATCGCGGGAGAATAATTAGATGTTAAGTCAGATTTGACGTGCATCCCCTAGTTTGACCGAAAATGTGGAGAAAAGAAAAAGTGGTGGAGAAAAAATTTTCGTCCTGCGAAAATAATACTGACCACACCACTGAGCGGGTGATGTGGTCATAATTATAATAGCAAAGGTTAAACTTACTTGACAACTTTAATGTAAATAAAGTAATTGATACAGGGGCGGATCTAGGATTTTGGCAAAGGAGGGGGGTTCAGCATGGACAAATGGAATGGTAAGTAGGCTACATGTACATGATGCAATGAACAAAAATGACTAGGGTTCGTATCCGAAGCCACTGACGGTGCTGCTACTCATGTCAATGAGTCAAAGCGCGTTGGCGTGGGCCGAAGCCGGGGGGGGGGGGTCTGGGGGCCGTTATTTGAAAATCTGCATGCTGTGAGACGCGTTCTGGGGCATTTTTCTGTGACGTTTGGTTCCTAAAAACCACGCCCGAAATCAATGTTTTGATGTCAACATCAGCCAGAAATCTTTGACCTGTGATTGCACTGACTCGTTTCATGCGGAGAGGGACCATAGGCCTAAGGTTCTGAGGGTGCGTTAAAAAGGGAGCAGAATAGTTGTACTGTGCACTATTGGTCATTAATCGGCCCTGTGTCCCCCTCAACGCGTTGCTTTGAATGCGAGGGCACTTTCGCCAAAGGGGGGGGGGGGTCGTTCGCACCGCCGACGCCCTAGACGCCCATGACTCTAGTTTATACGTCGTGGCACCTGGGGAGTGGGGTCGGGATTACCTAGGCCTTNACCCCTCAACCCCCCCCCCCCCCCCGTAGATCCACCTATGTAAGTGCCGCATCACTTGCGCAATTCTTGTAACTAATGAAAGTAATGAAACTTACCACAGCAGACGGAAGAGTCATTCCTTGTGCTTTATGAACTGTGACACCAAATGCCAGCGACAAAGGGATTTGCTTCCTCCATCCGGACGCACTTGAAAAAAGCTGTTGATGAAATACGACTGTTTTCCCTAGTGATGGAAAACGAACTGTGGGCACTTTGGGATCAACAACAAATCCTCGGAGTCCGTTCACAAGCTCAGCATCCATGTTTCGAAGGAGCATTACCGGACAGTCTGTCTTTAATGTCAGAACAGGCGGTGCCAAAATGCCTTTACGGTCGCCGTAATTGCTGTCTGTTGCCACGTGATGGCTGGCTTCCCCTGGCATTTTTTGTACTTCTTTGATATTATATACTGCCGCATCTTCATTTCGCGGAAATAAATGAAGAGGAGAGGACCCCTCCCTTACTCTCAGGTTGCGGAGGTAATTGTACGTGTTGTCGGAGATGCTTCCGGACGATACCTCTTCCACTGCAGCAGCGTACTCCCGGTCTCCTTGCCGTACTATTTCTTTCAAAACCACAATGTGGTTAAAAGCCAAGTCCCAAACGGGGGACAAAAAAGCATAGTTACCCTCCACTGGGGGTAACTGCCGGAAGTCACCACACACTATGACTTGTATCCCACCGAAGACAGTTTCACGGTCCTTAAGAAGGCGAATGATGAGTTCGCACTTTTCTATCATGTCCGTACTCAACATTGAAATTTCGTCGATGATGAGGACATCCGTGTTGGTGATACGTTCGCGGTAAACTCTCCAGCGGTCATGGTCCGATTGAATACTTTGTCGCAATTCATTTTTCGTTGCGGATCCTGTCCCTAAACCGCACCAGGAGTGGATTGTACGCCCACCGGCGTAAGTTACGCTCGCTATTCCTGAAAGAATGATGGCACAGCTGCATTTTTGACCTCTAAGGGGATATGATAATACACATGTAGGTCAGAAATGTCTTTTCTCTAGTAAGGCCACACTTTTTTTATTTGTTGGATTACGAAACTCCCAATCCAAAACATATGTGCGGGTGGGTGGAAAAAAATAAAAATAAAATATTAAAAATGACTATTTTTGTATTTTCACGTTAATTTTCAAATTTGGATGCCTTGAGATGCAATTTCCCAGCATTTGATGATATATTTTAGCACTCTGACATACGCATCTTATGAACATTTTTTGCCGACACAACCTTTCATTCATAATCAGGTGGAATTTATGGTCGGCGGGAAAAAAAAACACTCGTCAAAAATGGTGGTCGGGGTTTTTTTTTCACTTTTGGGAAAACGATGTGCGGCGGATTCGTAATCCAACAAATAAAAAAAGTGTGGCCTAATTATCAATTGAAAACCTTTTTGCCGTGCTTTTTGGGCCCAAACTTCGTATGAAAATCACGTTCTCCCTGACGCGCACCCCCGCTAAACATGGGACTGGATGAAACCAGGTGTAAGCGTAAAGTTGGTCTCCCTGTAAAACGTGTCTGCTTATACGTCGACGTATTGCCACAATTCAATGCATCTAGCGGACCCGGTCATGATCGATCGAGCAGCAATCACGTAGATTTTCCTGTACATTGGTCCGCTAAGACTTTGCTGCCATCTGTTGGCAATATGCGCCGCTGACTGCTCCTATTCTACGAGTTTCAGAGTACTACATACTGATAATTTCTTCACGTGGGATCACCAGTGCGAGCCACATCTCAAAACTGTGATAAAGCACATTTATTCCCCAGCGCACCTGATGGTTAATCCTACAAACCACGATGACTCCACCTGCTAAAAACAACATGTTGGCAAAAATTGGCCAGATCAAACATAATTTATGCAGGACACTTGGCATGGCTGGATCGCACTAATGTTCGTCTTCCGAATCAGGTTTAGACATATTTACCCATTTCATTTCCGTTCCGAATTTCAGTGACGCTTGAAATGATCTCATTCGTTTCGGGGGCGCCTGGTCCTTGTATCTTCAAAAAACTCATGTACTAAGAGCTTGGTCAGTCCCAAAAAATGGGATGTGGCTGGCATTGTTGTTAGTACTTTAAATCGTATCCGCAGTTTCAAGACTTTGTTCCCTGTAAATTACTCGTGTTGATCAACATTCTTGAGCGACTATATCAAAATCTCATTGTGTCCTGTCTCCACCGCAGCAAACACAAATAATGTATACTATAGTGGTTATAATCGATTGACTCTAAGCAGTGATTGTTATCATCATTGATTCGTTCAGTTTCTTTCTGTTTTTGAAACGTCGTAGCGGTAAAATCTTTGAATATCAGGGGCGAATCCAGGATATGGGAAAATGGGAGGCACCCTGTGCTAGGAACAATGAAATTTGTAGTGGTGAATTCCAGTAGAATTTCACGGTCATATTTTCCATATTTTTGAGGTAATTTCAAACACACAATATAGACGAAGAGGCAATTTGAATTCAAGTTTAATGGTTTTAGGTTTAAAAGTGTTAAAAGGATGACGCCACGACGTCAGAGGTGTCACCTGGCCTTCCTGCACAAGCAATCACAAAGACGGGGCGGGGAGGGGGGAGAGGTAGACTACTAACTCCCGACGCATTTTGCAAAGTAGTCCATCCATAAGAATAGACTCGATTTTCGCTTGGAGTGTGTCACGATGTTATTGCAAAGTTTTTTTCATTTGACTACTTTTTCAGTATTTCGCTTTTCTGATATGTTGGCCTACATGCACATGCACTTACAGCGTTGATCACGTGTTGGTGGTCAGGACGCAAATGAGGTGCTGCCATCTAAATGGTTGGGTACTCTATCATGTTTGGAGTCCCACTAAAACATGGCGGATGTCCCAAGTTATTTCAGGTACTTAAAAACGTGAGCGACCCTGATTTTATGCATGCAGTTCCGCTTTAACTTCGGTGATCGGACGAGAACCGGTGTTTTCAACGTGATATGGTCGTAGACATGAGAGCCATCCTCGCAAAGCTATTTGTATTACTATTCTTTCTTGTGTTACTAATACAAAATGGCTGACGAGGTTCAGCTTGTGGGTGTGCCTGCCCATAAACCAAACTGTACAACAGTGCCCATTTTCTCCACTACGTTACACAAATAGACACTGCCATCGATCAGTCACCGCCATGTTTGACCGCATCACTCCTCCTAACCCAGGACGAATATCTGGTTCAGATTCTGTTCAGAATCTTTCACCGGATCCGAACCGGATTCCAACCGGATTCGATTCAGATTCCGACCTTCAAGTGAACTTTGTAACCTAATGAGCCAAAAATTGAAGAAAATTCTTGCCACCCCCACTACACCAATGTACACCCAACCTGTATGTAAAAACAATGCATGTGCACTCTGGATGAAAGTAGCAGCAAAAACAGACCTATTTCAACCATTGAAATCCAACTATAGTCCCCCAAACGCTTGATTTTGATGAACAAAATATTCCTACCAGCCTCTGACGTCACTCGCGCGAAGACAAAAGACTCATTATATCAAAATTTGTGCAAAAAAATTAGTCTGAACTCATCATTTTGTTGATGTCATTTCGTGGCAGGAGCACTGACGAAGTACCAGGAGTTTCTAAGTAGGAGCTGGTGCGCCTCACTGTGTTAGAAATTGGAACTAAAAATGCATGCTATTGCTATGTCGACTATCGTCGCCTCTGGCGGTTTAAGGGTTAAGTGAAACGTATTTAACGTGGAGCATTTTTGTTGAGGCATTTTCATACACTCACTTTAGGTGATCAATGCGTTTTTTACGTTGACTAACGAGTGATCGTCGCGTAATTCGGAACGTCGACGCGTAAAATACGGCAATACGCCCCTTAACGCAACCCCTGTTAGTGCATTTGTATTGCAAAATCCAAGTAAAAACATTTACTAGTCTATTCATGATCCATGCCTCATTAATGCGACATGCCCTAATTCAATTGGCAATTGATGTTCATGAAGTGAAAACTAGATTCATAATTTGAATTTATCAACTGTAACTTTTAGTATAAATATCTGCGGTTCAATCGAATTTAGACAGATGTGGTTCAATACATAGGGGAACGCTACAGTAAGCGCATCGGATCTGCTGAACTTGTTTTCATGCTTATAAAGATCAAAATTTATGACCGGCCTACTGACACTCTGCTATCTGAGTTGTTACTATATTTAGACTGAAGCCAGCCTGTTTACCTCAACCTGGTTAGTGTAAATTGATGGATATATTCTTGCCAAAATTTACCATGTTTACTGACTACAGATTCCGTCTTTCACAACCCTGAAAATAGTGTTTTATAGGCACCTGACAAAATGGCAGACAGAGTTTGTTTTGTGCAGACACTTGGGATTACTGCCTGACATGTAATGGATTTATATGGATCTAGACTTTGGTGCCTGACATTTTGTCAGGCACCAACTACCTATGGTGCCTGACAAATGACAGTTTGGTACCAGACAATGTCCTTGTCGTGTAAATTGACGGATATTTTTGCCAAAATTTACTGACTACAGATTCCGTCTTTCATGAAACTGCGTCCTCAAATGTGACCCGGCACAGCAAAATGAGTCGGAATGCGCACAGAAGAAGACCGAAGATTGAGTCATTCTTCTGTGCGCGTTCCGGCTCATTTTGCTGTGCCGGGTCACAAATAGTATTAGGTTCAGAGCTGTGTGTGTGTAAGTCTACCGTGCTGACATTTGAGGCTGTGAATATGAGACCTCTATACATATATTCTTNGTATTCTCATATCATATTCTCATATCATATTCTCTTATACCTGGTGTATAATTGCCTCTTTTTGCAAAACGAGTTCAGTTACATGCCTAAGACATGAACAATGTACACCTGGATGGACGATTTTTCGTTGAGGTACCCTCAACCTTATCCGCTTTGGCCTTGCCAAATTCCATGCCCTGCAACAACTTCTGAATGTAACATTTTGTTTTCAGTATAGGAGTTTCGCTAGCAGCCATCTTGCCAAAATTAGGTCATCGCCATTGGAATGTTTTCCAGAGCGATAGATGATTGGTTCTGCGACCCCCCCCCCATGGGGGAATCCCCATGACGATGACCTAATTTTGGCAAGATGGCTGCTTGTGAAACTCATCTATATATATAGATGGCGTGAGTTCACTGTCCCATTATATGACACGCTAGTTCATTATTTCTCAAAAAATGTTTACAGTTACAATGCAAATTTGCAGTAAAGTATAATTCACCCAAACTTCAACATGGGAAAAGTGCCAGGCTTGTGCAACAGACACTATAAAGTGAACACAATGATTAATGCAGCGGTCAATGTAAACCCTGGACCCCCCCTGTTCAGGGGTCACCACTAAATTAGTGTCGAAAAAGTGTCGAGTTCTGGGCGCTCAATTTTTTTCTTATCGTCGTATCTCTGTCGACCCAAAAAATAGATAATGTCGAATTCCTGGCGTTTACTTCATAATAGCTAATAGAAATGACTAAAAAAAGGTAAAAGATAAGTGAAAAAAGCTGGTGAATACCTGACGATTTCATTTGAGGTCCTGGGTGAATTAGTGTCGAATCCTGACCCTAGAAAAATTTTCTAGGTGTCGAATAAGTGTCGAAAAAACGTCGACCCCTGAACAGGGGGGGGTACAGGGTTTACATTGACCGCTGCATAAACCACAAATCACAGTATTTACCAGTTGACTGAGCACAACCTTGGATTTGCTATAAGCTCATGGAAAGTAAGCCAAATTACCCTAACATCTGCGACATNCCTTGAAAAAGTGCTAAAATTTTAGTGTTTTGACCACCGCAGTAGCGATTTTCTAGTCTTCTATCTGACCCCCTTCAGAGCCTATATACTAAAGGCTACAGAGTTTACAGATATTTACACTATATACATTATACATTCTAAGATAGAAACTCAACAGTTTAGCAAAGATGAAAACAGCTCATGGACAAAGGTAGCAAGCGTTAAACCCGTTGTGAGCAAAACAAGGAGAACGAAACAATGGAGACAAAGGTCTGAAGGAGAACACAAGGTTCAAAAAAGCAAATCTACTTCAAAATTACAATGCGAAGACGCGAAAATTCCCACTGGCGAGCTAGTAAAAACCTACTCAAACCCGCGTCAATTCTCGCGCCCGCCACAATTGAAAAAGTAAAAGAGATGAAGGAAAACGAAAAAGCAAAACGGGTTTAACGGGAGACAGTAGAAGGCGATAACAAGATTCACGGAATTAACAAGACACAAGATGAACATTAAGTTGAAAAGGGAACAGCAGGAGCACAATGGCTTTCTGAATTAATGAGACATAATTGGATGTAACTGTGAGATTACATGAAGAATCGGAGTCTGAAATGAACATCAATTTTTAAGAAGATTGAAGAAACGCAGGAACAAGAAACAACGGGTTTAACGGAAAAAAAATACGAGGCACACGTGCCTCACTGCACAGTGTTAACACGAGGAGACTCGCACGGGTGAGAAGTAAGCAAATTAACTAGAGTATAACTTTGTGGGCGAAGATGTTGAATGCTTAAACCAAAGAAAGAAGTGCTGAAGCACGAGGGAATCCGCTGCGAACTGGCAATGGCCTATCCAACAGCGGACGCCCTCGGCTCAAGAACCAAAGAACAAAATACACAAAATCATACTCTAGTGTCAATACATATTGTGATCGAAATATAAAAGGAAATAATCAAAGGACAGAGTTAAACCAATGACCGAGGCCCGCAACGAGGAGGCCCGCCGTGAACCGGCAAAAACCTATCCAACAGCGGGCGTCCCCGCGGACCCGTACACTGACAAAAGACAAGTTTGACAATGACTGAGGCCCGCAACAAGGAGGCCCGCCGCGAACCGGTAAAAACCTATCCAACAGCGGGCGTCCTCGGCGGACCCGTACATTGACAAAAGACAATTGTGATGAATATGTATATATACATATACATAAAAGATAATTCTCCGTACAAATACAGAAGACAACTACAGAAGAATACGTACAAATACGTAATAGAAAATAATTAAATGGTGAAGTTAAACTTCAACTCATTCCCGATGACTGACACAAAGAGATCTGAAGTGCACCAATATTTTCCAAATTCAACTAAAGGGAAACGTTTGAAATCACACATAATTCGCAGCTTGAGTGCATTTACGAAATACATAATGAGGGAATTAGATGTAATATCTTTGTGATCAAACCGCTTTGCATTTCTGCAAACCCATACAATTTTAATAAAATTGGTGCAAAGAAAAAGAGATAAGGCTTGGAGATACTTGTTTTTGATATTAACATTCAGCAGGTAAATTTTATCATAAGTGAGGCTGACGCCGAAATTTAATAAATAATTCCTTAGAAGTTTCCGTAATGGTAAAACAAGGGGGCAATAATAGAACAGATGCTCATAATTTTCACTAGAGTTATTACAAAAGGGACATTTGTCTTGAACCGGAGGAATATATTTAAAAACATAAGCTAATCTATAACAAACAGGCAACACCTGAAGGATGAGTCGGTAGGAAATGTCACGAGCCACGGGGTCAATAAAACTGTTGTGAAGATTAGAAAATACAAGTTTAAAATTAATTGCGGGGAACAGTCGTACACAGCGAGGGATAGCTGTCAATGGTTGTATAAGACAGGTATAAATAGACTTGACAGTCACATGCTCATAGTCGAGGTCGGGCTCTATTGAACGTAAAATTGTCCAAGCATTTAAGGT
The DNA here is from genome assembly GCA_002633025.1 of Notospermus geniculatus. Lineage (NCBI taxonomy): Eukaryota > Metazoa > Nemertea > Pilidiophora > Heteronemertea > Lineidae > Notospermus > Notospermus geniculatus. The sequence continues at coordinate 27,254 of NMRB01002177.1, read as the reverse complement.
GCTTTGATAAAAATAGGGTTGTTTGCATGAATGTGGAGAGGTATTAGACCACAAACATGGCTTCATTGACCTCAAGCTCGAGGCACACCAATAACCTGCGAGATAAAAACAGTATGGGAGGGGATCTGACTGGGAAATATAAGAACAAATATGCTTTATCTGCAAAGCCTGCAGGCGGGCCTCAATGTTGGGGACGTTGAGACCCCCCTGCAGGAAAGGTAGCAATTGAACTGTGTGTGGAATAGGTTGATTGAATTTTTTAGGCCATAAGAATGAAAATATAGCATTTTGAAAGAGGTCAATGTAATGCTTGGACATTTGAAAAACAGAGCCAACATACCACAACTTTGAGCATGCGAAAGACATGATGATAATGGATTTTTGCTTTAAAGTAAGATGACGCATGCGCCAATAATTCAGGACTTTGGAAAATTTAAGAAAGATCGGATTCCATAAGTCATCCATTGAGATAGTCCGGCCAAATTTAACACCCAACAGTTTAACAGAGTCTGGCCATGATATACCAAAGGGGTGGTCGCTACGCGACCGCCACCTGCCGAGAAAGAAACCGTTGGTCTTTGTTAAATTTAGCCGGGACCCCGAGGCTCTACAGAATAATTCTACAATCTCTAAGAAATTGACTACACTGGAGTTAGATGTAAAAACACCAGTATAGTCGTCGGCAAAAATCACTTGCTTTAGGGATAAATTTGCGCCAGGAAGGGACAAACCAATAATAGAATCAGTGTCTCGGACCTTGGCTGCCAATGGCTCTAAACACAGCACAAAGAGAAGCGGTGAAATTGCGCAGCCCTGACGCACTCCCCTAGATAACTTAAATGGTTGAGATATATGATTGTTTACCAAGACAGATGCAGAAGCATGATTATAGAGGATCCGGATCCAGCTAACAAAGCTGGGTCCGAACCCTCTCTTTTCCAACATATTGAATAAAAAGGACCAAGAAACGCGGTCAAAGGCTTTAAGGAAATCCAAATTAATCCAAGCACATGGAATATCTTTTTGGGTAACGTAATCATAAATATTTCTAAGAAGGTGGCAATTATCTATAATTGAACGGCCCTGCACACCTGACGCCTGGTCAGGGTGAACTAAAAAAGACATTACACGACTAAGCCGAATGGTTAAAATTTTTGAAAGAATTTTATAATCATAATTCAAAAGGGAAATTGGCCGCCAATTCTTCATATGCTCGGATTGATCTGGATTTTTACATATTAAAGAGATATACGATAATGTTTGGGAGGGCGTCAGGGTACCTTCATTAAAAATAAGGCCATACAGCTGAACCAAAAGGGGAGAGATCAAATTGAAAAATGTAAGATAAAACTCTTTCGTTAGACCATCAGAGCCGGGAGATTTATGGTTTTTCATAGATTTTAAAGAAAACAAAACTTCATCAGGCGAGATTAGGCCTTCGCACAATTCCGCCTGATCAGGGGACAACGGGGGGAGGTCAGATAAAAAATCATTCATGAGTTTTTCATCAACTCCCTCGTCGGTAAAAAGATCGATATAAAATTGTCTGAAAGCATCAATGATTGAGTCATTATCCCGCAAATCCTTCCCATCTTTGACTAAATGTTTTATAAGTTTCTTTTTACTCCTGTTTTGCTCCCTAATAATAAAAAATTTGGACGGCTTTTCAGAAAAATTAAGAAAATCACATTTTGATCTAATGAAAGCACCTTTAAAATTATCTGACTCAATCATTGTAATTTGTTCACGGAGGGTGTTAATTTGGTCGATGTAATCGGGCAATTGATCAGAAGGTAGTTTGTGTAAATTTGAATATTTCTTGCGGAGGGAGTTGATGACATTCCTGGTGACAGTGTTTCTTTTTTTACAATAATTGATGACAAAATTCTTAATTTCAATTTTTAAAAGGTCCCAGCTCTGAAGGGTTAAAATAAAACCAGTCATCTTAAAAGATCGATATAAAATTGTCTGAAAGCATCAATGATTGAGTCATTATCCCGCAAATCCTTCCCATCTTTGACTAAATGTTTTATAAGTTTCTTTTTACTCCTATTTTGCTCCCTAATAATAAAAAATTTGGACGGCTTTTCAGAAAAATTAAGAAAATCACATTTTGATCTAATGAAAGCACCTTTAAAATTATCTGACTCAATCATTGTAATTTGTTCACGGAGAGTGTTAATTTGGTCGATGTAATCGGGCAATTGATCAGAAGGTAGTTTGTGTAAATTTGAATATTTCTTGCGGAGGGAGTTGATGACATTCCTGGTGACAGCGTTTCTTTTTTTACAATAATTGATGACAAAATTCTTAATTTCAATTTTTAAAAGGTCCCAGCTCTGAAGGGTTAAAATAAACCCAGTCATTTTCTGACTCCAAAATTCTGTAAAATTTCTAATGAAAACTGATTCCTTCAGAACAGAGTTATTCAGTTTCCAATAACCCGGTCCTAAAGGATTAGTGTCACGAGGAATAAAGGAAAAACACACGAGGTCATGGTCTGTGACAGAAGAAGAAGTCGCACAGACCGACACGTCTTGAATACTTTCAATAAGAGGCTTAGAGATATAAAAACGATCAAGCCTGCTATGAATAGAACCATTATAAGAGTGCCAAGTGACCGAGACAGAGTTCGGATAAAAATGACGATATGGATCGACAAGGTTGAATTCCTTACACAAAGAGATAATCTCCTTAGCCCCAGTAAGACTGCGCGCTGGATTTCCCCCTACCTTATCTAAAGAAGTGTTCACAACACAGTTCCAGTCCCCACCCAAAATAATCTTTCTACTACACCCTAGGTGAATATATAGTGATGAAAGGAATTCAACCCTGTCTTTATCATCAACAGGAGAATAAATATTAATAAGTCGCAACTTTAAATTGTCGATCGTAGTATCTACGTATAAAAGGCGGCCATCAATGTCAAAATAAAATTTCTCAATTTGGAATTCACTACTAAATAAGAAAATAGCTGCGCCAGTACATTTCCGAGATGAAAAAGACCAAAAGGCTTTACAAGAAAAAAAATGTTCAATTTTCCTGGCGGCAGTCAAGGAGTGTATGTTTGTCTCCTGCAGAAAAAGGATATCTATTTTATTTTCAAGAGTAAAAGTAGAAATTTTTTGTTGTTTTTCCGTAGAACTAAGACCACGACAATTCAAAGTTCCGACTTTAAAGGAACCCATTATGCTGAAATATAAAATATTAAACTAGGCTACACGATTATAACGAAATGAAATGATAGGGGAAAACTGAACTGACTCCCGAAGGAGGATTACGCCGTAGTCCGTGTCCGGTCCGGGTCCACATCCGCCGTCCATATACCATCTGCATAGTCCATGTTCGTTCACCATTTTCAACAACCGCCAGTCCATATCCGCCACCACTGTCCGTTTAACAAATCCAGTCATCACCTACAGTTCAGATATCAGAGTCATGACACTGCACAAGACTTAGATGTCCATCACCAGATCCGCCCAGGGATCAGGGGAGGGTGGGATTTCCCCCTCTTCCTCAGTACGGACCTTCTTAGAGTCCACATTGGGAGTAAACTGACTCAAGACATCATCATCATCATCATTCAGAGCCCGTTTCCCACTGGAGGCACCCTCGACACCAGGGAGAGAATCCAAAACACCCGCAGCTGCACCTTCACTCTCCTGCATCGCACCATCGACTGCATCCACATCATCCCTCACTGGTTCCGCACCTTCCACGTTAACGTCACCATCTTTCTCCTGCACTACGATTTCAGCCGCATCGTTGACATGCTCCTTAACTTCACCATCACCATCACCATCACCATCACCATCACCATCGCCATCGCCATCACCATCGCCATCACCATCACCGATACCATCACCATTACCATCTCCATCACCGTCACCATTACCCTCACCATCACCATCACCATCGCCATCAGCATCACCGTTACCAACACCATTACCCTCACCATCACCGTCACCAACTTCCTCACTATCCATGTTGTCTATATCTTCCACAATGTCACCATTGTCACTCGCCTGGGCCTCAGCAGCGTCGACCTCAACAATTTCCTCCCGCATCTCAATATCGACGTAACCATCATCTTTCCTGTCGGGCTCTCTGTTAGACCTGGCCTGAACATTCCCTGAGGCAACACCAGCATACGACGGACTAGGACGCTGACGGCCACGTGGACATTCCGCACGAGTGTGCCCAATATTCTCGCACCTCAAACATAAAGGGAGCCGGCCCCTACAAGTAATAAGAAGAGTATAACCGTCCTCAGTGGTGATTTTATGGGGAATATTTACTTTATCCCTCTCAGACATGTTGAGAGTGACGGTACGAATACCCGTAGCAAGACAATACTTGGGACCGACTGCCACAGTGTCCGTAGTCACATCTTCAACTTCGCCGACGTTCGAAAACAGCATCCTCAGATAATCATTTCGGACGTAAAGAGGTAACCAATGAACTCGAAGATTAACCCGCTCTCTCGAAACAGACATGAACATGAATGTGCGACCTCGGTACCCTTCCGTCCCGAGGGAGGCCAAATAGTCAGCATCCTGCAGATTATCGAATGTAGCAAAGTATTCGGAGGAACGTTCTTTCTGATATAGTCCTATCAGAGCGTTAACATTTACGTCCAAATACTCAAACAGATCCACGACATCGCGACGAAACACAGAGGATCCAACGACCGTGATCTTGANGGAAAAGGAGAAAATGGAGGCGAAAAATTGACCCACTTTTAAAGTGTGATGATTTTAGTGGTGAGAATGCCTCAAGGCCAGCTCACCAATACAAATATACTTTGTGTTGTTGGAGACCATAGAAAACAAAACAGAACATAAGAATTAAGTAAAGGAGGCATAGGGCCGTATTCATAAAGGGTGTTTAAGACTTAGACGCGTGTAACTTCACTAAATGCGCACACTTCCACCATGAACTGCTTGAAAGGCATTTTTAGAAAGGTTTCGAATAACTAATCCAACTTTTTGGTTACTCTTTCTAGGTTTATTTTAACACGACGTTTCTACCAGTCTTCCCTGGTGACGTCGTTGTCAAGTTGTACACTTGACAACGACAGGGAAGACTGGTAGAAACGTCGTGTTAAAATAAACCTAGAAAGAGTAACCAAAAAGTTGGATTAGTTACTTCCACCATGCATTTGACGAAGTTACACGCGTCTAAAGCTACGTTTAGTCCGGTATTAAATTTAAAACTTTTACCCGTCATGATAAAGTTTAACCCGTCACCCCGTTAAAACAGAGGCGAACACGTTTTACAGGGGTGCACTCTTACTGGCCATTACTATTAACGGACACACAGACCCCGGGACACAGACACAGTAAAATACACAATGAAAACAAATCAAAAAGGAGAGAAAAACAAAGGAAAACTAAGGCGATGAAATAAAACGAACAGAAAAAACTACGAATAACGGGAAAAAATCAAAAAGCCTACAACACGTGGTATTCCGAGGCGGTCACCCATCCACGTACTAACCACGCTCGACGTTGCTTAACTTCGGTGATCGGACGAGAACCGGTGTTTTCAACGTGATGGTGATATGGTCGTAGACATGAAAACGATTCTCCCGAAGCTATTCATTCTGGCAAAAAAAAACAAGTTAGCTGACTTCACCTCTCTGGCCATGACCGCCGCCACTATGACGTATACACCAACGCCAGACATTAGGTGTAACATTTATCAGGCGATTCAGCTTGTGGGTGTGTCTGCCCATCAACATGTGTTGGTGTGGTAGTGACATCTTTCGAGCTGTCACTCAACTAAATATCAGTGCGCTCTTTCTCTAATATTGCATGTTTTCAAACGAGATCCAAATCACCCCAGTTACATGCAGTGTGTATTTTTGGGTGTCTTTGTAGTGAAAAGACATCCTCCTAGCAGGGCTTTGGTCTCGCTCCTTTTCATACACTCGCACACAGTGTGAGTGGATGGAGAGGAGCGAGGTAAAGGCCCCTGCTGTGGGAGGCGGGTGAAAATAACTTGAAAATGGGTGTCTTCTCTCTAATCTCATGAGAGCTGTGGACCCTCTCTGATCTCCGGAAGGGATCAGGGATGATAATTGTTCTTTGTTTTGTTTGTTAAGGGGAGAGCGCGTACGCAGTCCCCCACTACCATAAATGCTGCACCCGAGTCACCCACATTTGGGGTGATCGCAAGGGTCAGCCCAACCGAAGTGCAATGGAAAGGCCTCGCCCTGGGAGAACGTCCTTCGTGATCAACGTTGACTCCTGTGCCAGGTAAGTATGCTTAATTCTCGGCATCGGCGAATTATGGGGTGCCGAAAATAGACATTTCTCGTGGTCCCAAACGGGCCTTATTGTCAGCTTTCAAACTCATACACTAATGGGCCTGGCACAGCCAATTAGGTGAAATGTGCGCGTTTGTTCAAGCGTCAATGTTTGTATGCGGCATGTTTTGCAGTATTAGTACGCCCTCAATTTCTAGTCGGACTAATACATGCATGTGGGTCATATACGCATAAGTTACTCTAGACGACAGTTCGCTAACTGAATGAGAAAAAC
>NMRB01002176.1:80297-119134 GCA_002633025.1 Notospermus geniculatus | reverse complement strand
GTTTGCTGCCGGATGAGTGGAAATCATGCGAGATTTAGGCCCATTTCAGAAAATTACAGTATATTCTTTTCATGACGTGCTTCAGATAATTTTTCAAGTTGTTGCCGAGGATGTACGTTGGGTTTAAACACATGGGTGAGCTGATCACGCATGAAACGAGACCTAAAATTCCAAGATGGTAGCCCCCAGGCGAGTCACTTTTTTCCATCGCCCATGCCCTAAACCGGAAGTCAACAAAAACTTATTTTCCCGGCGAGGTCGTTCAACTAAACTACTTCTTTTATCGCACACGTATTTTGGGAATTTCCAATGAACGTAATGGGCACTTTATCAAAAATAATGGGGGCAAGGGAAGAATGGACACATCCGTGAATTCATTACATCGGTTCTGGATTGTCTCCATCTCCCCGGTGTGAAGGTTACATCTTTTGTCCTGTATCGCTTTTGGGCGCCATATTTGCTTCACTTGAACAAAACTCATGGTATTGATTTGCAATGAATTCTGGGAACTTTTCTACTCCCCCCTCGCGTTGCCGTAAAGAGCGCTTCGCGCGGCGGCTTCGCCGCCGCGCTGCGCGCTTATCAAAGTACCCATGCGGGGAGTTTCATGCTTTCTTGAAGGAAGTAAAAGATTTTTACCCTTAATTAACCGCTTATTAAGGGGCAATTCCATTAAAACTAAACCAACCAAATCCGCAAATCGTATAGAAAACCGTGTCACATAGGTAGCGCTCATTGATAGCTTCAATGTGTAGCTTTTTTACTTTAAGCTGCCATTCACGCTTTCTCATGAATTTCTTTTCGATAAAATTGACCTTCTTGGCAGTGAAGGGGTTAAACGTCCAGTTATTAAAAAAAATCCAGGAAGTATGAAAGTGAGGTAAAGATCCGTTCAAATCAATCCCAGAATGCATTTATGCAGCTTCCGAAAAAAGAGGATGGCTGACCTGACTGAAAGTCTTTTTTGGTGAATCCCGACCCCGGAGGCCCTGAAATAAAATAGACCGGAATGAAATAATAATAGAATACAATAGACCAGGATGAAATTAGGCAGGGTTCCAGATACTGTTAACCAATGTCGCCAATGGCGAAAAAAATATTAGATTGGCTACAGTTACAATTGGTTTGGCTAAAAATTTGGTGACAGTATTATTTGTGGTCTGAAAGTTGAGTCCCTGAGATTCTTGCAGTTAGAGCTGTGTGGTAAGAGAAGTTGAAAATTTATTATAAGTATAACTATTACACAATTTTGGTTGGCTACAATTTGCAAAGGTTGGCTACAGGTAACAGGCCATTGGCTACACATTTGGCTCCCAAAAAATAGGCCTAGCTGTACCCCTGAATTAGAGCAGAATAAGATAGATGACGTTTCATTAGGGAGTTTCTGCAAGCTTACGTTTTACATTACGATTACGATTTGACGACGTCCTGAGATTTCAGATAGGCCTAGAAATAGGACTGGGGCTGTAAAACTTGGTTGGAGGCCGACACCACTGAATAATAGAGTGTACATGTAACAGGCGGTCAGTGACTTGACCAATAGGTGTCACTACTGCCAAATCTCATGCATATAGCGGACCCATTCATTCTTGACTGAGCACCAATTAGGCGAAGTTTCTTTTGCTTTGGGCCTCTGTCTTTTGGCGATACGCGCAGCTTCTATTCGGTCTACCGGTAGATCACTTAAAGGTGCTCTAGTTCGAATTGTAAACATTACGGTGTGCCACCTATTGTCAACTTTTGGTACTAACAAATCAGATAAAATCGAATTAAATCTCGCCTTTTACAACTTTTTGTTTGTTTTTGAGCGTAAAATCATAAATATATTTCAGTTACAAGAATATTTATCAAGATAGATATAACAATAGATGGTATACACGGTGCTGCCACCTGTCCGAGGAAAAATAACTATTATAATCAACCATGTAAATAAACAAATTTTCAGAAATTCACTTACCATAGATCTTCTTACCGCTTGAGCGTCTGCGACTACGTCGCTGAGAGTTCCGGCGCTTTTTATTTAAGCGACCTATGTAAGAAAAGAAGTAAAAAGACACGTCATCACTGAAAGGAGGCTGTTCAGTTCGCCGTATCTTTCGCCAAGGTTTTCGGGTACAACACGCCGAAAAAAGCGAAATCCATACACTTTAAGGGTAGGTTTTACACTTAACTTAAGGAAGTTTTATGCATACCGCTTGAGCGTCTGCGACTACGTCGCTGCGAGTTCCGGCGCCTTTTATTTAAGCGACCTATAAAAAAAGAAGTAAAGATACGTAATCACTGAAAGGAGGCTGTTCAGGCCGCCGTATCTTTCGCCAAGGTTTTCGAGCACAACACGCCGAATGTTAAAAAGACATAGGCCTATTAACTACTAATATTCTTCTTACCCCGACGGCGACGGTTCCTACCACGGTTCTGAAAAAAAGCGAAAGTAAATCACGATCTGTGTTGGTGCCGGTAGTGATGTTAGGGAGGTTTCGCAAGCGCCCGATTAGGCCATACGACGACGTTTATCTATTGTTTCGGTATACCCACACAATAGATTTAAACGTCGTCGTAGGGCCTAACCGGGCGCTTGCGAAACCTCCCTACTGCCAGAAAGATCGCCGTATTCAAGATACACTCGTCCCCAGTGGCCTCGAGCGCAATACTACATAGTTATACGCTCTCAACCACTGGCACAGATCGGACCTAATAATGTTTCTGAACGCTAGATGGCGCAAACTGTCATCAACCAATCAGCGACCAGTATTTCACGCAACTAGGGGAAAACATGAAACATTTTCTTACTGGCTGATCGCTCATTGGCTGGTTGATCGAGCGCGTTCGTCAACAACTGGTAGTGACATTTAGTGTTCAGAAACCGACTTTGACACCAAGTGTTTCAATGTTGAGGGTGACAGCTTCGAGCGGAGGCCGATACCACTGAATTGTTGATTGTATACTCAAGATGGCACCCGAGGTATCGGTTAATCAACCGTTTTCCATCGGCTGCAGCTGCTGGTCGAAGGATCACGTGATTAGGCCTATGGACGACATCACAGTGTTTATCCTACCGGTCAGATGGAGAACTGTTCATTTTTTTATTATCATTACATGTATTACAGGACACAACGTTCAGAGACGCACCATCTCTGCTGCGCACGGGTGCGTCCATCCTCCGCCAAAATCCAGTTTGCACTGGCATGGCATCGTGCACACAACCGGTGACAAACTACGGTATGTGCTCCTGCAGTGGCGCCACCTAAAAATCACAGATGGAACTCTCGCTGTGATGTGATGAATTGAGTACCGTAGCCTATTTGCAGCGGAAGGAACCCAGTTATGTAATGGAAAATATTCATTTGCTAGTGATTTCAATTTATACCCTGGCTGTGTTTTTACGTTTTCCTCTTCTCAATTCTGAAAGTAGAAGAAAATCCGAGTTCAGATGCAGTATTACAGTACATGTGTATTCCATGAAAAAGGGTACATGTAGCCCATGTGACATCCATTACATGTACCTGTTCGTGTGTGCTGCAAGCAACAACAGCGCATAGTGTCAGTGAATCTATAGTACATACATGTACATATGAATTTGTATTGTACAGTGTCCTGCTGCCGGCTCTGTAAAAAAAGGACAATACCAATACCTCAGCTATTAGGTCACCTTCATGGTCACAGAGACCTGGCTTTGCCACTGGGGTCCAGCCGCTCCTCCAACATTATCGTATGAAAATATCAACAGCCTGCTGCTGTGTGGTCAGCAATGCCGACCATCTCCAACAGGAGAAGCTGTGACCTTACAACTGCGATTTTTGTGTAATTACATCTGGAACTATGTTGAAAACCATGGGCTAACTAACCTCTAAGCTTTCGTGACAATTCCCACAATTCCTGAAAAGAAAAAAGGCCGACGACTCAAGCAGAGGAAAGAACCAAAGTAGCTATCATCATCCGATAATTGGAATATGTGTATTGTCCGAAAATAGGTACCGTCGGGCATCTAGGCGGTGGAGAGTGATGACTTTTATCACGAATATATCGGGTGTCCCAAAAAAAGTGAACCGCTTTTTGACAAGTATTTTCTCAGCGATAGATAAACCGAATTCATTTGAATTTTTCACAGAGTAACCTCAGGGTACCATCAACAAGTCTGCAAAATATCTAAGAAATCGGTCACACACTGTGCGAGTATTGTCAAATTCAAAACACCATGTCAAAAAGTCCAATGTCACAGCTAATGCAATGTGACCTTCATCATGTTCACGCAGGTGTTGACATGCTGTTTTGAATTTGACAATGCTCGCATAATTTGCGACCGATCTCCTAGATATTTTGCAGACTTGTTGATGATACCCTCAGGTTACTCTGTGAAAAATTCTAATGAATTCGGTTCATCCGGTTCACTTTTTTTGGGACACCCGATATAATTTTCTTCCCTTTCCTCAATCCGCAAATCCAATGACCCAGACTCCTGTTTTTCCAAAACCACACAAAGAGAGAAGGGGTGGTTAGATCAAAGGTCAGTTCAGACAGCTTGCGCAACCAAATCTAGACATTTTTAGGTGGAAGTCTTCTTAGCGTAGGCCTTCCGTACTTTGGTCCCGAAACTAAAATGTGGCCTACCTTCCAAATGTAAGCCTACACTGCATGGCGAGATTTTAGTTTTCGACTTCGGCAAGGCCTGCATGTACTGTACACTCATGGCCAAAAATAAATGGAGAGCAGTTTTTCTTGAATATCTTCAAACCAATGGGGTAGAGAAAATTGGTCCCAACAGAGTAGTAGCAAATTTTCCTGGCTTTCTTATATAGTATCAACGTCGAAAAACTCCTCTGAAAGCCGCATCTGACATAAGGAATTTTGTCAAGGCATGTTTTTTGCTACTTTTTTATTTGCATGATTTCATTCAAAATTTTCATCACTGCATTCTACTAAATATCGAGGCCTTTCATAAAATATCCTATAACTTCAACTATTCTGTGTTGAAATTTGATTTTGGGGCACTTTTATCATTGGGACCAATTTTCTCTACCCCATTGGTTTTGAGATATTCAAGAAAAACTATTGTCCATTCATTTTTTTGGCTATGAGTGTACATTACATCACGTGGAACGGACTCAAACCACCACACCACGACAAGCGGTTTCAACGCATGAGATATTAAGATTTTCACACTCAAGAATGTGATAGGACATTTGAATGATCATGAAATACCTTAACAGCTTGTCTATATTTTTGGGAATGCCTTCCATAATTGCCTGTTTAAAGAAACGAAAACGAACTAGTGGTCTTAAGGCCAATTCATACTTTGCGTTTTGCGCTTGTCCGTTTCCAATGCGAGTGCCTGGTAGAAAAAGTAATTTCATTATTGGTACCACACATGAACATATAGGGAACGCACAAGCGCAAAGCGCAAAACGGAGAAGTACAGTACCTTGCACATTGACCTCCCTTCCGCGCCGCGCTCCATCCGCGTACTACATGCAGCGTCATGCACGTACCGTCCTCGTATCTTCCGAGGACGTGGCGCAGCGTCATGGAAGGCATGCAGTGAAGATGTAACGTCATTCACCCGACGTCACGCAACAGAGACGCGTGACGTACCCATATCATACGCGATGAACTGAAGCCTACCTTCCTCGTCACGTACGGGGAAGGTACGCGGATTTAAGGCCCGTTTATACACAGCGCGACCGCGACTGCGACCGCGACCGCGACACCGACCGCGGCAGCCGCATCGGATTGATCAAATGTAAAATGAATGGGAACGTTTATACACAACGCGACCGCGACCACGATCAAAATTTTGGTCGCGCGGCATGCCGCAGAGATTGCCTCCAGAGCGAAATTTTTGAAAATGCCGCGCGACACTTTTTTTTATAGTNGTCTTCTGCCCCCCTGGACCAAAAAGTTAAATACGGCCCTGTCAATGCGCCCTGGCATGATTTTAGGCGACCACGACGTTTTCGTTTATACACAGCGGCTGCCGCGGTCGGTGTCGCGGTCGGTGTCGCAGTCGCGGTCGCGCTGTGTATAAACGGGCGGGATTTAGGGAGGTCAATTGTGCCAGGTACGGTATGAATCACTCTTTAGTGCATCTACCAACGTCTACCACGGACCAGTCCTGGTCAACATTGATTCAGGTATGGTGACCAGAGCTGCCACGACCCCCACCCCACCCCACCATAGAAATAGGGAGAAATAGCTCACTCGGCACATCACCTCATCCTCTCTGACTAGGTTGAAGAATAAACTAGTGACTCAATCGAGAATCGAACTTACGTAGTGTGTAGCTTCTTCTCTTGTGCGCTTTCCTCAAGGCTTTCGAGATTTCCCACAAAGCTGAAGGAAATCACATGAAGGGCTTGAGGGATTCTTTGACGTACTTTGGATTCACGGTCGAGTACTACCGTCCCAGTATTCAGTTGGTTAAACACTGGCATGATTGGCACCAAAAGTGATAAGGATCGTCAATAGACGGCGCCGCTTGACGAGGGATCATCATATTAAGCCAGGTTTAAACGACGACGCCGTAACACACTTTCTGATTGGCTAATATACACTGTACGTGTTCAAAAAAGTATACTGTAGCCTATATTCATACTCGCGGCAGATTCCAAGCGGGGATTCCCCGAATCGGACAGCTAACGCCGTCTATTGGTCCTACTTTGAGGACGGCATCTACTTAACCAGTTTCAGAGCCCGGGCAACGTAGTGGGTAGAGGTTTGAAACTGCGGGAGGAGTTTACTGGTCGAGGAGAGTGACGACGTTTGACACCGAGTTCAACGAAGATAGGCCTGCTGACTCCGTCCCGGTGTAGAGCTACATGTATGTGCACACAGAGCTTAGTGCTTGCGCGATAGCTACAGCGAAACTTTGCAACCACGTAGTCCTCGTGTTCACACAGCGGCGCAAGGATCTTTCCGCGGCCTTGCGTCATGTGACTGGGCGTTTACGGCTGCGGCAAATATCAAAAGAATTTGATCCTTGCGATTCCACCTGCGCCTATGGACGCAAGCACTAACGGCTTGCGGCCTCAGGTGCACACACAAATTTCTTGGGCCTTGCGTCCTCTCGAAGAGCCTTGCGGCTAAGATCGCGCAAGCACTGAGCTCTGTGTGCACATCTATAGCATAAGGAACTACACATGAAATCCAAGCACGTTATTGAATACAATAGGAGCAGTCAGCTGCGCGTATTGCCAAAAGATGGCAGCAAAGTTCTAGCGGACCAATACACAGGGAAATCCACGTGATTGGTGCTCGATCAAGAATGAATGGGTCCGCTATATATGCATTGAATTGGGCCGTAGTGACACCTATTGGTCAACTCGCTGACAGCTCCTATTGCTACGAGTCACCATCCGAAGCAAAAAAAACGTGCTCATCACGACCAGCTATCGTTGGAGTGCCATGACCTCTGGACGACGTGTGTTGATAATACATTTATGGGGTGTAAATCCAACCTTTCAAAAGTTAGCTGTACATCGGGTCCCCATTCTCCTGTACAAAGCTCAGTTCTTGGCTCCAATGATAAAGTCAGTTCCAAAAATTCAATTGGCCGTTACTTCCGTCAAAAGAATTTTCGGAAGTGCCGGGAAAGTTTTCATGTACAGGAAGCCATTCTCTATCAATCCAGAGTAAACGGAACCAGAATTCGAGAATTTGGCGTTGGCAATGTTATGCCTTTATTGGTGAAGATATAGCCTAAATCAATTTGGCCTAATGTTTGGAGGACGTGAGAATATTAAAGTCAGAAACAATGATGTGTAACAACTATTTGCATCGGGTTTTTCAACGGCGATGATGAAAAACCCGATGCGAACCAACCGACGCGACGAAGTTTTGACGAACGTCAGGCCTAGTTGACGTCTCACTGGGCTTGGTGACGCCGCCCTGCCTTGATGACGCCACGCAGGAGAACTGCACTGGAGCACGACGGGAGGAAGCCTGATTATGACGTCATAATCATGCACAACGTTACTATGGTGTGCTTGGCGACATCAGGGCGAATACATCTACTTGACGACTGCGGTCAATTATGACGCCATCACCTCAGGTTTAATTTCATAAAATCCTCCTTAATTAATTACCTTTAAGTTCATTTTCCAAAAATTTCTAATTGTGGGCCATTAATTCAACCATATATTCATTCCACCAGTTGAAAGTGCTAAAAATTACACCGTATGTGAGATATTGTACACTGAAGTTAGACACGGCTGCCAGAACTATATAACGAAACGATGACGGTGTTCCACATCTGCTGTCTGCGTGCTGCGCATTGGCGCCGCTACGCGGCGTTCCGGGAACGTTGCGTCTAGATAGTTTGGCAAATTTCATACCAAAAATCCCACGGGACTCTTATTTCGCCCTTTTCACACCTGACTGGAGTAACGAGTTAAAAAATGGAGCCTGTTGGCGGGCTTGAAATCCAACATGGCGTTCATCTGACATAAATTTTGGGGGTTCCATGTTGTTCCCCGATATCCAAAACATGGGTAAAGATACTTTATTTTCAGTGCTATGAGCAATAGGACCTGAGATATTGCCGAAAAATGGCTATTTTGGCGGCCATATTTAAAACCAATATGGCGGCCACCAGGGGGCGTGAATTTTTGGGGTCCATTTTTTTCATGATAATTAGGTTTCAAAGTACCCATGTGGGGAGTTTCATGCTTTCTTGAAGAAGTGAAAGATTTTTACCCGCTGTACTATAGCAACCATCACGTCATATAGACCTACGCAAGAACGCTAGGCGCCTAAACCGATCGGTTACAAAAGACAGAGGCCCCTAAGGGAGGGTTTAGTGAGGGGTAAATATCTTACGTGAGCTTGGATAATGTCCACTCGTAACATCTCCCTGCAAAAGAGAAATTTAGGATAGGCCCTACATGTTTACGAAGCTGATTGCGGGCTTCATGCATGCAGCCTTTGGATTCATAAGCTCATCGTCGATTGGATGGCATCGATGTTAGGCCAGATAAAAAAATTACTTGTTTAGCGTCCGGGCACTTTAGTTTTTCAGGGTCGGGAGGGAGTTTTTTATTTTTATTTTTTTAGTAGGTTTTAGCTGAAAAGATAGGTCAAAAACAAATAATTTTTTTAATTTGCAAATTTTAGAGTAGGCAATTTTTTAATGGAAAATGCATTACAAAAAAATCAGGGGTCTTGGCATTTCTCAGGTCCGGAGGGGACGCTAAACAAGTATTTTTTTATCTGGCCTTATTTTGCCTAAACTTTAATAACCTCCCAATCACGGCATGGCTGGGCGAGCAGATATTTCAGCTGGCACAGCGAAAGGAGTGCGTCCAAGGGTTTAGAATCGAACCTGACCAGATCTCACCCTGGACACAGGCCCTAGCGGTACAATGGGGAACCGGAGTGCCTTCGGATGCGCTGGGGAACAACTCGATTTTTACTCAAAAACGCATGCGCCGCGACGTTGAAAACCTCTTTGATGTCGCACGCCGTTCCATCGTGCGTCATTCAGAATCAGTGAGAGGCTATGCACGTGACGTCATCAGCGAGGTGACGCCATGCTGGATGGAACGTTGTGACATGCTGACGCAGTGCATCTGACCACGTGCTCCGTCCATTTTCCATCCAACACGTGGCGTCATACCCATTGATGACGTCAGTGCATAGCCTCTATAGACAATTTTATTGATAAAATTCGACATGTTACCGCTTGAATTTTCGTTTGAAAACATTCATATACATTGAGTCAGTCCTATACGTGATGTTAAACGTGTAAAATTCGAAATTTAATGGACTATTTCGGGTATATTAGGGCTGGAAATAGGGTGTAGGGGCCGTATGCATAAAGCATCTTAAGTGTAAAATTTCCCTCAAACTATTGTTCCAAACAAAAGATAAGGGAAATTTTACACTTAAGATATTTTATGCATACGGCCCCAGAATTAAATGGCAAATTACGTTAGCCTCACTTTCGACGTCATATTTTAGACTGAGTTGTTCATCAGCGCCACGTCACGGATTAGTTCCTCCGGTTCCTCCTCATTCGACACCATAATTGTCAATTATCGTAATTTCGATGTACTGAAATATGCACGTGGGTTTTTTTTGGGGGGGGGGGGTACGAAGAAAACATACCCTTGTTCTCCTCAGCAACCCTGAAAAAAGATTATATATTTCATTTTGATAAAATATACAAAAGTGTTTACGGCCTGTACTGTACATGTCTGTAAAAGATTGCAGCTGATTTTCAGTTGTTTTAAGGACCATCCACATTGCGCTGAACGTTGCTTAAAGGCCCGTGTACACTATCAACATTTCAAGACATGTCGGGACACATGTGTCCGACACAGATGGAAACAGAAATTTTGCCCCTGTATACACTACACACATGTCGGGACACATGTTGCGACACATGTTGGTAAAATAGTTTTGCCCTGTCAACATTTCAAGCAACACGGTGTGTCCGACACATGTGACCCGACATGTGTCCTGAAATGTTGATAGTGTACACAGGCCTTGCAAATGGCTCGCGGGGTTTGTTTACATTTTTGGTGGTACCTCCCATAGAGAGTGATTCTAGCCTCCAGGCAAATCCGTGCTCCACTCATATGCAAAACCTGTGCAAATATGCGAACGTAAACACTGGGGACGAGGTTCCATTAAAAATTTGTTAAAACGGGTTAATGATGTTTTCAAATTCAGTTAGTCAAATTGTACATTTTGGGCAATTCACATTGATTTTGAAGCGGCAGATTTTGTAGAATACGCCTCCGAAGTTTGGCTGTCTAATGCATTTCCCATTAAACTAAAATCCTTCTTTCGCCTTTTTCTCAAAATGATGCTTGATATTGAGGACCAACTGTCATGGCGCCCCAACTGAAGGTAAACAAACACCGCGAGCCATTTGCTTGTGTAGCGCTGAGGCCGGCCAACGCGCTAACCTCTAGGCCATAAAGGAAATCTTATAGAAGTATAAGGGCTGGTTAAGCCGTACCATAGGTCTATGGTAGCTGCTAGGGGTGCAATGCAACAGTTAACCACGGTCAATTGGAACACTAACGACATGTATAGTACATTGTAGTGGCTACACTGGTCAGCAGTTGAAAGAGAGTTATTACATCAATGAACCATGTTGCCACTCAGTGGCCATTCTGTCCTTTAGGGCAGTATGGTTTGGCTAGTTCCATGAAGAGTACAAAATAAAACAAGGCATACACGTAGGCCTAAATCTAATCGGCTGTCAGCATGGTCAGCTCACCCATAAACTTGTACATTTTCGACTTGAATTCCTGAAAAGAAAATGAACACTGTATATTGATACTCGAGCAGATTCCAAGCGGGGATTCCCCGAATCGGACAGCTAACGCCGTCTATTAGTGAAACTTTGAGGATCGCATCAACTGAAGCAGTCTCAGAGCGCGGGTAACGTAGTGGGGAGCGGTTTGAAACTGCGGGAGGAGTTTAGTGAGATCACTGAACGACAGCAACCTAGGTTTATTCAAGTAATGTTCATTTGATCGATACTGAGTGTTTTCCGCAGGAATTTTTGACAAGAACTATCAGGTCCAAATCATGAGAAAAGTTATTGGCCTACATCGATACCGCATTTGAATGTTTAACCAAAAACATGTACCTTGATAGCCTTCTTGAATTCACGACTATCCCTGTGGTACGTCTCTGTGATTGAAAAAGAAAATTACGACTTGAAATGTAACAGAGATTTCTGCCTGTAAATGTCTATCGCCAAATATCTAATATACATGTATAAATGTTAGATATTTAATATAGATATTTAATATTAGATATTTAAATATTAGATATTATTTTTATAATAGATAAAAATGGTGTTACCAGAAAAAAGATATAAAACCGTTTATCTTAAAGAAGCCCGGTATTGCAACTTTTTCTCGACAGCCGGCGCCACCATCGCCGTGCGCGCCACTCTCCAACCCCAGGGACAGACTACTTTGTCGGCGAATGGAACCGATGTACTACGTACATTTTGCAATGTTTTTTTGTAGTTCGTATTGCTGCCGCTAGATGGCTCCCTCTACGTCGCAGTCAAAATACCGATAAGAGATCGCATGTCGTGCTCCTTTAATAGGGAGGTTTCGAAATCAAACGATAAACGTAAACGTTAACGACAACTTTATTTTTGTACTGAAAATGCAATGCAAAATCTGGTTAATGTGTAGTGTGAAAAATAACGTTGTCGTAAAGTTTTGATTTTGAAACCTCCCCATTATATGTAAATGAAATGGTCCATGGACCATGTGCTCACTGGGTTGGACATAATAGTCTAATGACAGAGGGAGGTACACATCAGTTATGAGCAATCTAAATATCCATATTTACAGAAATTCTGACAGGTGATGATGTGATCTCAATCTTATCTGCCAAACATACCGGTAATGAACCCATAACTCTAACCCCAACTAGATCCAACCCAAACTTTGCCACTTTCATGCAAATCAGACCTTTTTATTTGTTGTGTTTTATCGCCAGCAGGAGGCGCTGTCTGGGGGTATCGGCTGATAGGTAGAGGTGGGCGGGTATCTTGGGGTAACCAGCTGAAGGAAGCAGGAGTGGAGAAATGAGATCAAGAAAGGTTACCAGCAGCCCGCTGGGATGTTGCAATATGATCCCAAACAATCTTAGACTAGTTCCCAATCTCACTCCGGTAAGATTTTATACTGAGACTGGTAGCCCCTGGCGTCCACTGTCATGTGATCATGCGTCACGTGAAAAGCAGTTGAAAGGAAAGGTGCTACTGATCTGAGTTTTTGATCCAGCAGTGAGATCGGGACCTAAGAGAATCTGTACTCGTAAGCATTGAGTAATGTGACACCAGTCTTTAAAGAGACCCTATAGTCAGCTAGGCACATGTATTGGGCTCATATCAGTGCGGTCACTTCATCACAGGTGGCGCTCAAATGTTGATGTTTAATGTATTTTACTTGCAATACATGTCAGAGTTAGATTCTCACGCCAACCGATCAGTAATGAGCACATCAACATGCCTATGTGGAGGCTGCCTGTAGGGTCCCGTTAACCATAGCTGTACAATGTAGGCTATAATGGAATTGAAGATGTTACAGGGGGTGCTCCAATAAACAGGAAACAAGAGATGAAATGGTCCATGGACCATGTGCTCACTGGGTTGGACATAATAGTCTAATGACAGAGGGAGGTACATATCAGTTATGAGCAATCTGGGTCAAGTCATTCCCAGAAAAGACTTTGATGATTTTCAGCTTACGCCACCTGTCGGCCATATTGGATGTCCGATCGGGCCGAAACTTCACATGCACATAAAGGTCGTCTGCAGGGGACCACATAGCACATTGGAGCGCTTTGGGTCAAGTCGTTCCTGAGTTACAGCACTTTGATGATTTTCGGGTTACGCCACCTGGCGGCCATATTGGATGTCCGATCGGGCCGAAACTTCACATGCACATAAAGGTCATCTGCAGGGGACCACATAGCACATTGGAGCGCTTTGGGTCAAGTCGTTCCTGAGTTACAGCACTTTGATGATTTTCGGGTTACGCCACCTGGCGGCCATATTGGATGTCCGATCGGGCCGAAACTTCACATGGACATAAAGGTCATCTGCAGGGGGCCACATAGCACATTGGAGCGCTTTGGGTTAAGGCGTTCCTGAGTTACAGCACTTTGATGATTTTTGGGTTACGCCACCTGGTGGCCATGTTTGAAGTCAAATCAGGCCGAAATTTGACATGCATGTAAAGGTCATCTAGATGGAGGTAAATATCAAATTTGAGCACTCTGCGTCAAGCCGTTCCTGAGTAATAGCACTTACTTGATTTTCAGGTTACGCCACCTGGCGGCCATATTGGATGTCCAATCGGGCCGAAACTTGGTATTTTTTAAGGTACCCCTCCAATGCATGTTTATGCAAGATATGAAGTTGCTCGGTGAAATAATGACAAACTGTGGCAGGTTCGTCACTTTTGTCGAACTTTGACCTCTGTGACCTTGAAAAGTAGGTCAAATCAAAAACCCGTTATATATGTTATGTATCCTTATTAGCTACACCTATGATAAAAATTTGGAGATGATCTAGTCATTAGTTCAGGAGTTATTGCACTTTTTGTGTTTTTGGTTTCCGCCACCTGGTGGCCAAACTGAGAGTCGAATCGGACCGAAACTTGGTGTCGTGGGTCATCTGACCTAGGGGTATATATGTACCAAGTTTCAGATCAATAGCTCTAGCGGTTACGAAACGTGCCCTGCTAACGGACCACGCCGGACGACGACGACGACGACGGACGACGACGGACGACGGACGCTGCACCATCGTAATAGCTCACCCCAGTGAGCTAAAAAACTGTGCATCACAATATTCAGACATTTGCCATAAAGATTTGATGAAAAGAGATTTTACTTTGTATATAAAAATAGTGATATGAATGTGTTGAGTGCATGCGATGGTCAGTCTATACTACTCACAGTGAAAGTCCACATGAAGCAGTGAGAATAGCGAGGTATTTTACAATAGACGGGTATTTTACAGTGTAAGATAGGCAAACGGTGACATTGACATGAACTGAGCAGTGTTTCCATTTGCTCTGGAAACAACCCAGTAACTCTTTCAGTCAGCCGGCACCATGGTGATCAAGAGACGTCAGTCAACGTACAATGACTTTATAACATCCTTGATATCTCACTCTCAATGAAAACATCAGCAACACACTCTAATAGAGACATTCCAACATCTTCAATGATCACAAAATGTGACCCGCTCTAGCAAAATTAGGCGCTTGTCGCAACCAAGGAAAGAGTTAACAGCCTTACAACACAATTGCTGAAATGTACGTCTCTGCAGGTTGACAATAGTAGTGGACAGCAGTGATAATAGTTGAGTAAACTGATGACCAATGATGATCACCTGCGACAAGTGCCTGCTTTTGTTGGAGCGGGTCACAAATGGTGAAGAAATCTGAATGTTATTCGTCGTGCTCACCAACATCATAATATACAGAACCTGTTGACAGGATATTTAAGAATTTGATCCCTACCTTGGTTTAGTTGACTTTGGAATGATCAACCTTCTCTCTGGTTCAGGCTTGCGAGCTTCAACTGAAATGGAACATGTGGAATTGGTCATATGAAGGAATCCGTACTTAAATTTGAGAAGCGTTTGTCTGTGTGTTTGTTCGCAATTTTCTCCAAGACTGACGAATGGAACACCCCCAAACTTGGTATGCATGCAGACAGACTTCGGAAGTGTCCTTACGATGCCCGAATTTTGATACGACTTATAGTTTTCGCCCCTCGTGTGCGGTCAACTGACGTTGTATAATCTTCTGTTAAAGTTTCCAGGATTCGTCAGACAAAACAAAACTCACCAACAACATTGACTTTTGCCCTGGTGGAGGCCGTTCCTGCGATGTTGATAGCCGAGCACTGGAACCAGGCATTATCCTCCTTACTGACGTTATCAATAGTCAGACTGGAATAACCGCCGTCGGTGTCGACTCTGTATCCTGGTTTAGACATCAGTGACTTCCCTTCCCTCTGCCAGCTCATCATGGGCGCTGGGGCGCCGACGGCCTTGCATGCGAACGTCAGCGGTTGGCCCTCACGTACGGTGGCAGGCTCCAGCCGTTCGACGAATCGTGGCGGTGCGACATTCTCACGTTCTGAAATACAGTTATTCGTAGAATGAAACTTTGGTCAAATACAAAACTTTTTGGTCATAATGTTACAATCCAGTGACTTAGCACTTGGTGGTGCACATTCTCGTAGCCTTCATGAAGAGTCAAAGGGCAAGATGGTAACTGGGAGACTTTTCTGTCGTTATAGGCCGCCTGTTAGCGGTCCTAGAACGACACGAAATTTGACGTCAGAGACGTTAAGTCATGGCCTCCACATCATTATGGATGACATCGTGGCGTGCACTTCTTCTCTGTGACGTCAAGTTTCATGACGTTCTAGGACCGCTAACTGGTGGTGGCCTCTAACGGCAGGAAAGTTTCCCATCGATGCTGATATTGGGAATCCAAAGTCTCAGATTGATGCTGATAATGGTCATCCAACTCACGCGTCACGTTCAGGTTGACCGTGAATGAGTCCTCCCCACCACGGTTCCTCGCCACACATCTATAATGGCCGGCATCCTTCTTGTCGACGGCGTTGAAGATGAGGGAATGAATACCTTCTTCATTTACTACAATCTGGAAGAAACAATCATCACTGAATTAAACCACTTCATTACGACAGACACAAATTCAGATACCTCCTCACCAGTACATGTATGTACTTTACTTTCCGTCAGGGCCGAAGCCAAAGGATTATTGGCCCTGGTAACTACGGACGCGACTATCTCAAGCTTCTCGTGTTACTCACTTGGATGGGGTCTTTTACTTGGCCTTGCAAAGGCTCAAGGTACCAACTGAGCTTGGTGTTGCCTCAGTTTTGAGGTACCCCACCACAGAGATGCTTCACCATGAAGGTACCCCATCTTGGAGGTGCCACATTGTTGAGGTGCCCCACCAATGAGATGCTTCACCATGGAGGTGCCTCATTTTTGAGGTACTCCACCACAGAAGTGCTTTATCATGGAAGTACCCAATCTTGGAAGTGAGGTACTGCACCACAGATGCTTCACCATGGAGGTACCCTGAGCTAAAGCAAACTTGCTGAATTCCAGGTTGGCCTATGACTAAAGTTCTCCTCCGACTCTCACCTTGTGTAAGTGGTCATCATGGATCTGTATTCCATCCCTGTACCAAGAAAACTCCGGCATCGGTCTCCCAGACACGATACTGTCAAACCGACACATGGTACCCTCTCGGGCGGTCTGGTCGTCAGGGATCTTACGGAATTGAGGCTTGAAGTGCTTCTCAAATATTCCACCTTCTCCCTCGGGTTTCTTGCCCGTGCGGGAGGCTTCCCTGAAAACGACATCAGAATGAACGCTGTCATTATATCTCAAGACAAACTGTCTCAAATGTAAGAATATTGAGCTGAGAAGTGAGTGCCATGTATGGTTGGGTAAATACTTACAAAGCATGCAGCTGTGTCATCGTTTCCGGGGCAACGAAGGATGAGTCCTCAACTGGAGCAAGACGTTCAATATAGAGCTGCCCAGAACAGGTATCGCGGCCGAGATTATTCATGACTAGTACTGTATAATGACCAGCATCCTCTGGGAGGGCCATGCGGACACGGAGGGTGGCATAACCTTCACGGTTCATCGTCTGCATGAACCGTTTGCTTGGACGCAAGTAGACGCCATCTTTATACCACTGCACCTGGAACAAACAGGAAAAGGCGGCGTAAAGGCGCCGCTCCAGGTGACAGTTTTCTATCGAAAGTTTGCTGTCAGATAGTAAGTTATTGCTCTCAGACAGCAATAATTGGTGTCATACAGGGCTGTATGCCAAGTGGTTGGCATATGTTGGCCTCTTTTGCTGAAAGTTTGATGCATCCTTCCTATGCTGTATGGCCTCCTGTTCTAACAAAACCCCCATAAATTTCCACACTTACCTTGGGTAGTGGGACGCCACTAACTTTACAAACAAACGTTGCATCAGATCCTTCAATGAGTCTAAAATCTTTCAATTTCTGGTAAATATGAGGTGATGAAGGAGGCCCAGTCGGAGCTGCTCCAACATCCGGGAAGTCGGAGTCATATTCCCGGCCAGACATGCCAGACCTGGACTCGGATTCTGACTCGCTGGCCCGGACACGAGCCTCGCGGAATTCGATCTCTTTCATCAGCCGGTCCTCAAACGTGGAGACCATGAAGTCCTGGAAAAGACAGTTTGTTTTACAACAGTCTGATGATGACATCACTGAAAACAAAACTTTTTTCTACATATTGCTCAACTTAAGTCTGTCAGAATGGCACAGTAGAAACATCAGTGCCTATCACCTCCAGTACTCCAGGTTCAATCACCAACCAGACCCACATAATGTGCCAGACAGTGTGACTCTCTGAGAAACTGATGATTTTGACTGATCTTACCCCTTTATCTCCGCCCAAGTCTCGGTACACAGGAACCTCCTGCGGCGGTTCGTCAGCCAGGCGGCTCTCAATGTTTCTGTCCAGATTGCGCTGCGCACGTGTTTGGAAGAACTGCTTCTTCTCTCTCGGTGATTCTAATCTTGTGGTGAGTTCAGAGAGGATGGACTTTGGTTTCTCTGGTTTGGGGGCTTCCTGCCTCCTGTAGTACTCATCAGGCATAAGCATTGCGTTTGCGATCGCCTCGCCAACCGGATTGGACGCCACGCAGGAATACTCGCCCTGGTCTTCAGGGATCAGCTGAGTCAGTACAAGGGTAGCGTTACCAGACCGGGGATCGAAATACATCCGATTTCTGAAAAAGATTTATTTATGCAAAATCAATACAAACCAAGGCAGCACGACAGTTAACAATTCTGAACTCTAAGACGGGCCAAATTCTCAGATAGTGGATTTGACTTTACAGGTATTTAACATTGCACCCACCTGTTCCCTTCCTTCATCTGAGCCGTGTTCTTCAGCCAGCAGACCTCAGGCATCGGGTTACCAGCCACACGACACGTGAACGATGCCGTCGAGCCCTCAACGAGGACGGAATCCACAGGTTTGTTGATGAAGCTTGGCGTCTGAATGTTCAGCGGGGCTTCAACCCTCGGCGCCGCCGCTGGGCGGATCATAGGTTCCCTAACCGGCCTCATCATAGGTTCCCTAACCGGCCTCATCATTGGTGGTGTTGGTGGTTTCTCTGGTTCTGGAAATGTTAAAAATGAGTGTTTATTTGTTCCAACCCCAGCCACAAGTGACATCTTCACAAGTACCGGTAAGACATCGACCAACCAGATGAACAAATAAGAAATTCATTCTTTAGACAGTTCACTGACTCTTTTGTCACTTACCTGGCTCGACCCGTAAGTAACAGAACGTAGATTTACTTCCCGCTGGGTTGATCGCCGTACACGTGTACTGACCGGCGTCTTCAGCGAACACCTCGGCGATAACGAGGCGACACGTGTTGTGGTCAAATGTGATGTTAAAGTCGGGTGATTTCTTTATCTCTGAGTTGTCATGATACCATTTGATGGTCGGTTCAGGCTGACCGGTCACCGCACACTCAAAGATCACTCTCTGGCCTTCTCTAACATATGTGTTTTGTAGAGGCTGAAATGAAGAATCTTGTAATGAGGCCATGTATTGTTATATGGCATGGCCTCACCCACTGCCAATGAGGGCTTCCTTGGCCGTGTGGCCTCTGAGCCAGTAGAAGTTAAGCAACATTAAGCATGATAACTACATGGGTGGGCGAGTGGCGCATTCGACAGGCCAGACTTTGACTTACCCTTGTAAAAACAGGAGCAGTGTGGACTGGTGTAATCTTCCTGACAACTGGAGGTCGTTCAGGACTCACACTCGGCACTTTGAATGTCCATTTTCGCTCCTCCAATGGCCTCTGGTCTTCAATCGGTCGGTAGATTTCTGCACGCGCACGTCGCTCAGGCGATGCGCCGAGGGACGAGTCACGTGATCTCGGTGGGGTAGGAGATGCTGTCTCTTCTCTGGCCGACGGAACTGAAAGATTTCAATTACATTGTAGATTTTGATTGGGGATTGGGCAATGGGCATTATGACCTCTTCATCATGGAGGTACCCACCACAGAGGTGCTTCACCATGGAGGTACCCCATCTTGGAGGTTCCTCACTTTTGAGGTACCCCACCAGAGAGGTGCTCTCTTACCTTCAACAATAAGTTCAGCAGTACATTCAGCCATTCCAGCTTGGTTCTCAGCAGTCACAGAGAACTTGCCGGAATCCTCATAGAATACTTCTGGAATGTATAGCGTGTGTATGTCACCCTCCTGGATGATCTCAAAGTCGGGTGAGCTGACGATTTTGGCACCTTCTCGGAACCATGTGACTTCAGGAGCCGGTGAACCAGCAACCCGGACGGTCAGACGAACAGACTGTCCTTCCTTGATCTCCTTGCTTTGTAGTCGTTGAGGGAAAGATGGCGGCACCATCGTGGCTGGAAGAAAATCATAAAAGATTTTGAATGCGCTGCAAGACATGATCATCGACATGAACTTCAGAAAGCAGCAGCAGCATGGGCGAGTAACTTGACTAAACAAATATACAAGAATACACAAGAAATTGGGTTCATGTTTCACGAAGTGAATTCCTTTGAGAACAGCAGAGAAACTGACAACAAAACAGAAAAAATGTTTATTATTTTTCTCTTTAAAGTGAAGGTAAAGGTGTGATGTGCCAGCCGTCAGGTGTTTATAAAGTAGCCTCCACCACCGATACTGATCGTGGAGATGGTATCGCTAATTTACTTAACAAGAAACAGCCATCAGATACTGTAGACCCCAAAATATTTGCCTACTGAGCCCATCGCCGTTGCTCCACATATAAGTTTTCTCATGCAAATTGGCTCTCAGCTGAAGAAAACTGTGGACAGTTGTGTGTCATTGGTCTCGGTGTAAGTCGTAAGGAAACCAATGATGAACTGCCCATTGACAGCCAACTCACACGAGGAAACTCTCACGTGGAGGAGTGCCTGTAGTATGGTGTTTTTGTGACTACTGGTCAGAGTACAGCAGACCAGCAGCCATGAATCTATACAGATAGCTGAGGGAATGTTTATCATGATCTATCTGTCAATAAAGTGAGAGCCGTGGAGTCTCACCAACGACAAAACTGCCCAAATCTACCTGTGCAAGACTGAACCATCTACCATTGCAAAGTAACGGCACTATCAGTCATACAATAATCTTAGTGCATAAAAGTGATAGGAAGGCTCCAGACAGAAACTTCTATCGGAGTGCGTCTGGGTGGTATCTGCTCAACCCTAGTCTATCTGGTCTCCAGGACGCTGGGCGTAGGCCTACATTGAGAATCCACTGAGACAGGGACTCGGTATTGAAGGGTTAGCCATTCATTGGTGGACTGCATCCTAAAGCACCTAAAAGAAGACCTAAGCCCCTCAAAGAGGACTAAAGCCCCTCAAAGAGGACTTAAGCTCCGCAAAGAGGACTTAAGCCTACAAACTGAGCAATGAGAGGGTTTTAGTTTTCCATGACATGATCAAGACATCCGTCTGACTGGGTTTTGTACCAACTCCTGAGAGGTAAAGTTCACCCCATACCATTTGAACGAATAGTTACTGTTCAAGACAAACAAACATACCTGAGTGAGCGTAGTGATGATAAAAGATTTCACTCCAACGGCACGCCATGTTACGAAAAGACAAATCCAACAAGAATATGAAATATTAATCCTAATGTTAGGATGACTCCCCCTGACGAAATACGAAAATAATCACTTGTGTCGAAATCCCATTGTTTTAGACCTCCTACCCTGAGATCTCTAGCTGGGGAGCAAGAGACCAAACGGTCGTAGTGGTAAGACGAGTATGAACTGTGACGGTAGACCTCAACACTCAGGTACTGGTCATCATTTAGATACCAGGAGAAACAACGGCAAAAACTCATCCACTACGTGATGGCATTCCTGACAGGTCTGATCAACACTATCTCTTTGGCCGCGTTCAACAACTCAGCCAAACACCTTGTCAGATAGTGGGATAAGTGCAAAATATTTGGCCTAAGTTCAAGAAACACCTACACAATACAGTGATACACAGAAAATGCACGCAAAATTTGGCAAGGTAAACTGGACTATTCAGTACCAACTGATATCACTTCATAACGTACACCACTGTAAAGGTGAAGTGTTGGGAAATTTAGCAAGTTAAGGTGGAATAGTTGGAAGTGGGCGATGTCACCCACCTGTGAAACAAGATGCTAAGATACTCCAACTTTTTCTCGTAGAATCAGGAAGTTTTTGAAACTGACAGAAAATTTGTTGATAATTTTCATTTTAAGCATAAAATATAACACATTCCAGTCATGTGTGGCACAGTGCAGCAATCACTGGCTTACACCTTCCAAGTTGTGGGTTCAACTCCCGACAAGGACCCAACTGCCTTCTGATTCGGATGATGAGCCCAGTGTCAATGTCATCACCACCACTAGGCCTATCTGAGTGAGTGCTTACGAAGGAACAACAGAGCCATATCTGGGAAATCAATAGTAAAAGTATCCTACCTTTGACAATAAGTTCAGCCGTACTGGACGCCGACCCGGCCATGTTGTCAGCCTTACACGTGAACTTTCCAGCATCTTCCTCAAAGACTTCTGGGATAGCGAGCGACACGCGATTATTACGGAACGAGATTTCAAAATCAGGCTTTTCTGTGATTTGACGGCTTTCTCTGAACCACTTGATGGTTGGTTCAGGAGATCCTGGAACAGAGTGTAATGGAAAGAATGAAACAGAGTATAATGGATGCGAAAGGGAAGTTTTGACTGTCAGAGTGGTGCAGTGCAAACAACAGCTCCTGTCACCTCTGAGGTTCCAGGTTCGACCACCAGTCAGAACCAATCTTCATGTGATATCTTGAATGTTTGCTTCGAGGATGTTTATTTACTTTGAAGGGAAAGAACGCTGACGTCGGGTGTGTAAATATTGGGAGGTGAGCTGGTGAGGTTATCTGCCTGGATCGTAAAGTAATTCAGAGAAAGTACTGATGGCCTACACATGTGACCACACAGGTAGAGGATATACAGCCAAGTTGGTTGCGATGTGATACGACAGTGGCTCCACCTACCTGTCACTACGCCTTCAAAGACAACACGTGTTCCTTCCTCAGCGGCAATATTCTTCAGCGGTTCGATGAACTTGGGCGGCACCGGTACAGCGATCGTCACGTCAATCTGTTTATACTTGGGTGTCAAATCCTTCGTAGATTTGAACATCTCTGGTTTGTCCGGTCCGATGGTCAGCATACCGTGATCGTAAACCGGTGGTGACTGCGGCACCTTTCTCGGTGTCGGTGGCGATGATACTGGTGTACGACGTCGCTGTACGGGCGGTGACTTCACTACTGGCATTTCGCGCCTCTGCACTGGTGGCGATTTTTGAGCATATGATGGCATTTCACGCCTCTGCACTGGCGGCGATTTCTGGGGATAAGATGGCATTTCCCGCCTCTGCATTGGTGGCGACTTCTGTGCAAAAGATGGCGGTTTCTTCTGCTGGAGGAATGCAGGCGGCGTCTTGACCGCTTGAACCGGTGGTGATTTAGGCCACATCGGTTCAACTGGTGCATACGCAGGTGGTGCCGACACGGCCTGGATTGGAGGCGACATAGGTCGAGGTGGTGGTGCCTGGACTGGTGGTGTCTTCATCATCTTGAGAGGCGACGGCGGTGCCACCGGTGCCCAAACTTTGGGTGCCGCTTCTGGTGCGATGGGTTTAGGCTTCCAGGTTGGCTGAGCCTTGGATATATCGAGTGGTGTAGGTCTCTTCCTTGCTGCAGAAGGTTTCAGGAAACTACAAAGAGAGAGAAAGCTATTAAGAATTTGACAGCTTGGTACAGTAGCACTAACGACTAGACTGGTTCCCATGTTTAGTTGAGAACACTAACTTATCAGTCTTGGTGGCTCACGACTTCAGCAATAACAAACATGTACACCATGTCCCACAGCAGAAATCCAAGAAGCAACTGTTCTCAAATTTACGTAAATGACAAAGATCTGCACACTTCCGCCGATATCTCAACCAGATCCTCAGTCTGAAACTGAATGACGTGACGCAGACAACCCCACGACAGTGACTTCGAAGACGTTGCGTCAGACTTGCTGAATCGGGGATTGTGTCACGTCACCTGGTTTCAGATCGAGGTTGTGGTTGAGATTTCGGCAGAAGTGCACAGATCTGCAAATTTGAGAATTGTCTATCCAGGAGGACCTGACTTACCCCTCAGAGACGTGTGTCGGCCTCGGCGGCGCTGGCGCCTCAACAGTCAACATGGCCGAACAGGTAGCTCTACCGGACGGATTCTCTGCCGTGATAGAGAACCGTCCAGCATCCTCGTCAAATACTTCTGGAATGTACAAGGAGTGCTTGTTTCCCTCCTGACGGATCTGGTAGTCTTTATTACGGATGGGTTCTCCGTTAAACAACCACTGGACCTGAAAACAGCATGGTTAGACAGTGAACCTCACATCAAGTGTTATGGGCATTCAGGATGATGTATACAGAGCATGCAGTTGATGTCATCACGTCATGTGACCTGTCTATGTCCGCCATACTGGATGGCAAATGAGGTCGTCAACCTATGTGGTGCACTTTGTCATCGGCACAAGTTGAGTGTGTGTGACTTCAACCATGACGTGATCTGCACATGGTGCATGTTGTCGTGGATGTCAGCATGGTGAACCCCCAGTCAAAGTGACCTCACATTGAGCCACTGCACAAGCTCTATAAATGTCAGTGAACTGGTGGAGGTCTACCATCGTAGATGATGCCTTGCGTCTTCTGATGACGCACTACTGCTGTGGACTTTAGGTACATAGTTATCATAGAATTGATGGATGTAGATGGTAATGCCTACCTTTGGTACAGGTTTACCAACAATGGCACAATCTAGCGTCACGTCATCCCCGGACTTTACTGTCTTATCCATGTACAGTTTCGTGAACTCTGGTGGGCGGTGGTCCAGAGGGAACTCCTCCCTCGGGGCGGGCGTGAACATCATCGTCTTCACAGGTGTCTTATGAATGATTTCCTCAGGAGTTGGCGCTACTGTCAGTTTGGCGTAGCACTTGGCCTCGCCGCCGGGATTAACGGCCTTTACCATGAATGTACCGGCATCCTCAGCAAAGGCTTCTGGGATTGACATCGTCTGGAGCTCGCCGTCCGAGGTGAGCTGTAAAACAAGGAACGTCAGCAATCAAACACAATGTAGAGCTGATTCATCAATTGGGGACTCCTCAATTCCCTTCACTGGGCTGTCTTTTAACTATGCTATTAAATATGTGACCCACCCCAGCAAAAGTAGGCCCTTCTCGCAACCGAGGAAAGGGTTATCAGACTTTAAATGTACGTCTCTGCAGGTTGACAATTAGTGGACAGCAGTGATAATAGTTGAGTAAACTGATGACCAATGATGATCACTTGTAACAAGCGTCTGCTTTTGCTGGAGTGGGTTACATATTTGAGATCCACAGCTATTGACACTATAGCTCCCCTTCATACTTCTCCTCCCTGCTTTTTAGCAGACGAACACAACGTTAGACGAATACTCACCTGGAAGTCAGGAGAATTCTCGAGCAGGACCGTCTCACGATACCAGGAGATCGTTGGCTGAGGCTGTCCCGTCACACGACAATTAAACTGGACCCGTTCACCTTCATGACATGTGATGTCCTTCATCAACATGACAAACCTCGGCGGTGCCATCTCGGACGTGAAGCTATGGACGGAGGCAGCGTCGCTCAACTCACTCAATGCTGAAAGAATCAAAGATCAAGAAACTTCAGTACTACATCGGCACCAGTATTTCCATCCGTGTTCGATGGGCCTTTAGTTCACATCTCAGATATGCTACACAGTCAGATATTGAGCTATCATAGGTACTGGGTCCTGTATCAGCCAATCATTGTGGTACTGGCTCCTCTATCATTCAGTTGTATCAGATGAACCTCCACAGGTGAAGGGCAATTCCTCAGCATTGAAGTCTGCTAAGGTTAACCCATTCAGTTCTGGAGCAAATGAGGCTTTTTGTGAAAACGCATAACGGTGCCAGAGACACCTAGTGTTTGAAAAAAGAACTAACCCTAACCCTAACCCTAACCCGTATTGAAACTATAGCCCCGGAACTCCGGGGGAGTAGTGGAGGGGAGGCACTGAAATAGTCAGCAAACTATAGGGCAGGAACAGACGTCTTCTAGGAATAAGTAACTCTTCAACTTACGTTCAACATGAAGTTCACAGATACTCTGGGCTTCCCCGTGGGGGTTCCTCGCTTCACACTTATACTGCCCGCTGTCTTCAAGGTACGCCTCACGGATAATCAACGTGCAGCGATCACCTTCAAACAGCAGCTGAAAGTCTTTGGATTCCTTGACGGGCTTGTTGTGTTTGTACCAGATGACCTGGAAGAAGAGATGATATGATGTAACCCACCGAGAGAAGGCCGATTTTACAGAGGCATCCTTCACCTGACCAACAACCCACAAGATCACCAAAACATCATCAACGCCACCTACCTCTGGTTCAGGATGTCCGACGATGATACAGTCAAGCCGCGCACGGCCACCTTCCATCACCTCACGATCCACGAGATGTTGTGTGAAGCGGGGAGGGCTCGCCTCCGCATCGGATGCTCCTGACTCACTGGAATAACAAGGCCAGATATCATATCAATGGCGAGTTAAATGAGCAGCTGCCAAAATAGTGATAGGCCTGCCATCAACACACTACAAGATCCCAATGGAAAGGAGCAAAGGAGGTTTTCATGAGAATCACATATCACAACTGTTGTTATTTGCCACCTGCTATAGAACTTGTGCAGTGGCTCATTACGACGTCACTTTTGACTGGCAGTCCACCATGCTGACGTCGACGACAAAGTGTGCCACATGTAGATCAGGTCATGTCTGAAGTCGCACACTTGCGCCGACGGCGGATTTTTCTGTGATGACGTCATCTGCACAAGCTCTATACCCAACTAAAAGCAG
The DNA here is from genome assembly GCA_002633025.1 of Notospermus geniculatus. Lineage (NCBI taxonomy): Eukaryota > Metazoa > Nemertea > Pilidiophora > Heteronemertea > Lineidae > Notospermus > Notospermus geniculatus. The sequence goes on along the minus strand of NMRB01002176.1, from coordinate 92,596 downwards.
GTTTATGCTTCGACTAAGCAACATAGCTTTCCTTCTGCCCACATTCGAGCAAGTTTTTGGATTTTGCGATACAGAAGTGACAATTAGCTTTACAGTATTATGAAATGAGGAGAATGATGATGAGAGAGTCCAGGCTTGTTAGGTGATAGGAATAGTGACTGGATAGAATTAATAATCATCTAACGATTTAGAATACGCAGGGTCATTCCATGAAAGGTTATGACACATGCTGTATATTTCTCAGCAACTTTGCTTGGTTTTCCATAAACTGAGAGAACAGATGAGAGATGTAGTTTAACCCGGCCGCTGGCTGGGATAGCAAACATAATACACCAAAATCACAGCTGTAAGGTCACAGAGACCTGGCTTGCCACTGGGATCTAGCTCCTCCAATATTATCGTATCAACAGCGTCAGTGTCAGGACTTTGATTCGAAGATATCAACAACCTGCTGTGTGGTCAGCAATTCCGACCATCACCAACAGGAGAAGCTGGACACCAGCAATGCCAGACATCTGTGACCTTCGACGATTTTGGTGCCTACTGTCAAACTTCACAAGAAATAGACTTTGATAAAGAAAAGCTTTTTAAAAGCAGAGGAAATTTGAAATAGAATGAATGTATTCATCAACAGAAACTGCATGCTTTTTCTTGGGGAAATAATGATGACGGTCGATTGTTTTTGTTGATATGTCCATGTTATTCACTGATGATCACATGACCAACTCTAATCTAGCTGAGGTTCACGAGTGAGTCCGTCCTCACAAGTAATATATGGAACAAACTAATTAACATCAGGACATATCATTGGTCAATAGGAGCTGTCAGTCAGTTAAATAGGTAACACTATGGCCCAAACTAATGCCTAGTGGACCCATTCATGGTTGATTGAGCACCAATCAAGAGAATTTTCATTTGTATTGGTCTGTGAGAACTTTGCTGCCATCTTTTGGCAATAAGCGCAGCTGACTGCTCCTATTGGGTTTAACTGCACAATCTCTCACAAATTGTTGAAGGAGAGATAGTTTCGGGTCAGCGATAGAACCTTTTGGCAGTGGTGAACCTTTTTGTCTTTGCAAGAGATTGTGCAGTTGATCCACTGATTGTGACAATGAAGAAGAAGCATGATTATCTACAGATGATAACAAAGATTGAACGTTGAACAAGAGGGAAGAAAAACTGTTAAAATACCTGGTCGGACTGAAAAGGACAAAAACAAAGAAAACACGAGATAAAATCTTGAAAAATTTCTTCTAAAAGGCACGCCTCCACGTGCAAGTTGGCTCTCAATGGGCAATTCACCATGGTTGGTTTCCTTATGGGTGACACCTTGACCAGTAACAAAATTTGCCCATAGCTTTCTACAGCCGAGTTCAGTTACCCATAGAGAGCCAACTTGTGGAGCATCACCTTCAGATTAGATCCAATAAGAGGCTGCTTGTTCACCTCCTATCTTTGACGTATTATCCCATTCACTCCAAGTTCTTAGAGAGTTAAACAGGTAGCATTTCACACTCGATCCTGAACTCGTTCCAGAATTATGTGCACAAGAAGTACACCAGATGTACAGCCAGAAATGGCAAACTTAACCTGACACGGTTCTGACAGATGAAAATTCCGGAAGTAAATATGTAAACAGATCAAATTACAGACGCAATGCACATGATGAGTGCTGCCATCTATGAGTCAGGTGAAGAACCAACATGTTATCACAGACTCGTGGCCCCTGAGTTGGAACTGATACTCTGCAGGAGGGATCCAGGATTTTTTGCTGGGGGGGGGNCATCACCTGAACGTGGTGCTGAGGGGGGTCTAGGGGTTCTCCCCATTGCCTGGTTGCGGATAGCAGGGGGTCAGGAAGCCCTGGACCTCACCTGCGCTGATGTCTTTCACAGAGTAAAAGATGTGAAATAAGCATAAGGAATGTTGCGCATTGAGAAAAGAAAACAGTCGAGAAAATCCACAACATGAAATTTGACAACACAGAATCTCCTACCAAGAGTCGAGTTTTGAGAGTTGGTCATAATCCAGGCCACACGTTGAGCAGACGGAGCTAACACTTGTTCTGAAGGAAAACAATCTTCCTTTATGTTGGACCGTCAAAATATTGAGCTGTTTCTGAACGGGACGGGAATTGGTTACCAAGCATGAGGAAATAACACAAGGTATTTATTCAACACTTTCTATTATGTCCAAGTGGTGCAGTGTAAACATCAACGCCTGTCAGCTCTGAGGTCAGGGTTCGATCCCAGTTGCCTGGCACTCTCGTTTCCTCCTGCTGTACTGTACATTCAGTTCGCCAACATGTTATGTTGTCTATAGAGCTAATAATACAGAGTTTTCGCAATCGCCCGATAGACCGACGACTACATTTAGGTTACGATTGCCTATTGTCTGACTATACCCGAACAAGAGTGTAGTCGCTGGCCTAATCAGGCGGTTGGAAAAACTCACTTTTGCCAAATTTAGTGCTCAAAACCCAATGTTTCAAATTTTCAAGAAGTGAAGTGAAATAATCAACTCACGTTTCATAAGTACTCTCAATAGTAATGTTACAATTACTAGAGGCATCTCCGGCGGGGTTGTGTAGCACCACTGTGTAGGGACTGGTGTCCTCTGGGTAGGCTTCTGTGATTTCTAAACTACTGAAGCCTGGTTCTATAGTTATCTGAAAGAGAAGGTGAGATAAGTTTTAAGCTTTATTCTCCAACCACAGAGCTTTTCATATATAAAGCCTATTTCTCTACAGTAGATACGGGAGGCGAGATTGAATATATACCGGACACTCACCTTAAATACACTGGACGGTATAATTGGGTCACTGCCCCTCAGCCATGTCACGTCAGGCTGAGGGTTGGCAGTGAAGCGACATTGAATGCAGACTGGCTTTCCTTCAACGCTTGCGACATCCTGGAGGTCCTCAGTGAACTGAGGTTTCTGGGCCGCTGAAAAACGGACACAAGGAAAATGAGGTAAGGAGGGTTGGATCCTGGGACAAGGGTGAGATGCGTCTCAGGGTGACAGGAACAGACATGTTGAGTCAGGTTTGGCTCGTTACCAAAACCATAGCTTGCTAAGAGACAGCATTTGATTTCTCTGAATCTCTGAGGGGGATATATGTGCCTCCCCAATGAGGGTTTTCTCGTCTAAGTAGGCTCTCTATGGGCAACTTAGTCATAGAGAACCACGGGCAGTCGTTCGTGCCATTGGTCAAAGCATGGGCCGTATTCGAGAAGCTTCCTTAACTCTATGAGCTATTGTTTGCAGGGCAGAATACAAAACCTTAAAGCGGACCTCAGAGTTAAGGCTTCTAGAATACGGTCCTTGATGTAAAGAAACCAACAATGATGAATTACCCATTGAGAGCCAACCCACATGAGAAAACTCTCACGTGGAGAAGTGCTGAAGGATCTGGAAACAAATATAAGTCTCAAGCATGCGGCGTGCAAAAAACGGAATGCCGCTTACGTATGACGGTGAGTCTGGCGCTAGACGCCGCCTCGCCTCCCTGATTGGTTGCCTTGCACGTGTAGCGTGCGTCATGGCCGCGATTTACGCGGCGTATCTTCAGACAGCATGTTCCATTGATTTTGGTGATTACATAATCGGGAGAGTTATCAACGCTGATGTCATCTTTAAACCATGAAACGGTCGGCGACGGACATCCAGTCACATGTGATTCAAATGTGAAAGGATTCCCCTCAATAACATCGGCCGATTTCAGGTTTTTGGCAAAATCGGGCGGCAAGATTTTCTGCTGTGTTTCTGTAAGGGAAGATAGAGGGTGCTGTGAAGCTAAGCTACCAGTGCAAGTGACAGAAAGTGCTACTCAACTGTGATCTTATCGTAACCCTGTCACTGCCCGTGGCAATCATCAAAACCAACAAACCCTGCCAAATCCTGAAATCTTACAGGATTTGGTTTAAACCCTGTCATATAGGTATTCATTGGAAAGTACTCATTGAGAGCTTTCCAATGAATACCTATGTGACAGGTTTAACGAGCCATTTGAGTCTTTCACATTTTCCCTTTAATTGGTCATGGCAGTGATAGGGTTAACTTGCCCAAGCAGAGTGAAGAATTAGCAGCAGAAGAGATGTTAACCCTCTCCATACGAACAAACAACCATCCATGTACGTTATGGCTACCCCTTTATCTTAGTGCATATGTTAGGAAAGGTTGCATAAGCGTTCCTACCTCGGACGGTCAGGTGACCCGACGTCTCAACGCTCCCGGCTGCGTTCGTCGCCCGACAAGTATACCGGGCCGTGTCCTCTGAGAATGTCTCCTCAATGGTCAGCGTGGCGAGGCCGTTGTCGTAACGTGTCTCGTAGTCTGGACTGACCAATGGGATGTTGTCCTTGTACCACATCAACTGTGGGATGTCATCGCTGTCAAATCTACATTCAAATGTGAATCTGAAAAAGAGAGGACCCGTGTAAATGTTTGGTGAGGGTGCATATTTACAGTCTAATCTACACGGCAGGGACTTTGGTAACAACCAAGAGTATAACTCATTTGCTCTCTCAGTAGAACCATGACTGTATTGTGGCTCCATCTTTTGACTGAAGGAGCGCACGCAAGCTGACCAGGTTCTCTGTTTTGAGAGCAGGACACTGGTACAGGCATGGCCATCACTAATATTTCCACTCCACTTACCTGATCCCCTCCATAACATCAGCACTCTTCAGAGGCTGAATAACTTTTGGTGGTGATAATTTCCTTTCTTCTGGCAGTTTTATCGGCTCAAACCCGATGGGGACCGCCGCGACGGGTGCGACATCCTTCACGGTGATCTCCTCTTCGACTGGGGGTTCTGAGACTTCCGGGGGAGGAGGAGGGGGAGCCTGAAATAGACAAGAGTAAATAATGTCCAGCACGGGCAGTTTGGATCCTAAGCCAGGTGCACTATTAAGCACACGAACCATATGTGATACGATTTAGCAAAAGTAGGTGCATGTCACAGGTGCTGCTTACCTCTTCCCGCTTCTTGAGAGCATCTTGAAGATTCTCGAGTTGCGTGTTTGCTTGTTTGAACGAGTCCATCACATCGTGATACTTTACGACGACGTGACGGACTCGGTTCTGAGCTTGCGGTCCTGAAACAGAGAAAATCTCCATGTCAAGCACCAAGTCTCTCATGGAACCAGGATTAACCCACGAAGATATTTACAGCGTCCCGAAGGGAGGACACAGACTGGTACATGGTGTCCTGAAGTCTGTTGGTGATTTTGTGTGAGCTCCTTTGAAGGGGTGTGCCACCTACCAGGGCCACAGGGACTAATCATCTGGGATGCCAAGGGAGGACACTCCATTGGGAGGACAGAGACTTGTGAATGGAGTCCAGGGCCGACCGCACGGACAGTCCGATAGTGCTACTGGCACCTGTCAGCAGTTAGTCATAATGCGTTTTGCCATTAACCAAACCACCAATAACACTATTGGACCTTCTGTGCGGTTGGTCCTGAAGTGTTGACGTTGGGGGCACTCCCCAGGCCTGTGGGTACTACATGTCTGGGATACCAAGGGAAAGACACTCCAATGTGACTGGAGTGGTCAGGGCAATAACTGGGCTCTGTGACTTAGTGTCAACACCACAGCGATGACCCTCAGAGCCCTGGGGGTAGGGTAAGCAGAAAACACCTCCTACACGACGGAGCCATTAAACTTTGCCTCCTTACCATATAACTGAGCGGCAAGCTCTGAAAGTTTGCTGATTCGTTCTTCTTGTGGTGGTTGACCTTCATCAAGGTGACTCTTCAGCTTGTCAACCAGCTCCGTGGCCTCCGCGGCAGTTTTACAGTCCTGAGCCTGACGTCCAATGTTGAACAAGAACTGGCTGTTTTCGCGGGCCCACTCCTCACACTGTAACATCAACAGAAGCAAACATTATTGTGGGATGTTGACTCTCAAGACAATCTGGTGTATAGACCATGGAACAAGAGGCAGCAAGGTCCTGTTGGGTGTATGCCCGGGAGATCCACTGACCTGGGAAACCCAAAGTTGGCAAGCACCGAAGCCCAGGGATATCAAACTTGACAAATGGACCATTTTCTTACCTCCTCAACAATTTGGAAGAATAAGATGGAGACCTCCAACATATCACGATAGTCGTGGACCGACGTGTGGAAGGTACTCCATTTATTCTGGAGTTTATCAATTTCCGAACGAATATGTTTAGAGTCGTAGTGTTTATCTTTCAACATGAGTTCTGCTGTGCTTATGAAGTTCTCGATCTTCTTCTCAATCACCTGAAATAAACAAAACATTCATTTAACATGAGCAGATATCTTCGAGATGATATTTCTACAAGTTGGTCAAGTTTGAGAAAATCACTTTGCCACCATCTTTTGGCAATCACCATGGCTGACTGCTCCTACTGATGACTCGGCCAACCATGCTGTACGGGGAAGAAGTAACGCACCTGTATGGTCATCTCAAACTGTTTAAATGCCTCCGATATCATCTTAGCGTTCTGTAGATTGTAACCGTGGTCACCCTTCTTGGCTTGGAGTTGACGGTTCAGGTCATCGACCTCATAGTGGATCTGGAAAACACGACACGTGACGTTAGGACTCCAAGATATGAGACGAGATCTGTGACTTCAAGATACGAGATCATCACACCAGCCTGAGGTCAGATGTTTTATAAAATGTCAACTTACCGCCCTGAGATCGTAGTTGAACTGACAGATCTGTAGATTCTGTTCGAGTTTTTCTTTCTGATCTTCCCACGATTTGTCCCAGTTCTTCCTCGCATCCTCAGCCAACTCCAACACGGACTCCACATCCTTCTTAGCGACGGCTTCAGAGTCGAGCTGACGGACACGGACCACGATTTGTTCTCCCTCGTCGGAGATGAACTGAGCAATCTTATTCATCTGTTCCCGGTTCTGGATGTGATGATCGAGGAGTAGCTCAGCCTTGGAGACTTCCGTGGGGAGTTCAGACTCCTGGTATTCTTTCTCTGTCTGTTCTATCAGAGTATCAAGCTGGAGAAGACGGGGAAACGTCAGCAAGGGTTGACACAAACAAACAAGGGATCTGAGTCTAAAGATGGGTCCTTCTACCTCTTAGGGCCATTCAGCTATACTTGAGGCTAAAGTCCGACCTGAGCTGAGGTGATGGTCGGCATTGCTGACCACACAGCAGGCTGTTGATATCTTTGAATCAAAGTCCTGACACTGACGCTTTTGATGATAATGCTGGAGGAGTTCGATTCCAGTGGCAAAGCCGGCTCTCTGTCGCCCTACAACTGTGATTTTGGTGTATGATGATAACATGAACAAGACTTACGGAGTGTAGATTCCTGAAGAACTGAATGGTCATGTTGAGAAGGATTTTATATTCATTAATCCTGGCCTGGAATCGTTGATGGACCTTCAGGAGCTCGTTAACGATCATCTCCTTCTGACCCTTGGTATCACCCTTCAGGGACAAAACCTCTGCTGTCTTCAGGTGTTGTTCAATCTCCTCCTGGGCTTTCTGAAATGGAATCAGTAAGCGTTAGGCCCTGATTATACAAACAAGCAGTGGCAGCAGAAATACTGACCTTTGCCGTATTCCACAGCATATCCTCATGGTCAAATGAAAACACATAAAAAGTGAAGATTTTCTGCATCTGAGGTGCACTGCTGTGCATTCTATACCTATTATGAGGGCCTACACCAGATAAACGGAAAATATACTCTAAATCTGGCTACAGTCTGTACAATCCTCCCATCACGAAGTCACAGAGACGTAGACAAGAATCAACTAATCAGTGTTTTAATATCATCATACCTTCGCGGTTGGATCAAACTGCGTTAACTTCTGCTGCAACTCCTCGGCCGTTTCACATGAACTTCCTAACCTCCCAGCGATGGCCGGGTGGAAGAGTTCCTTCTCCGCTAACATTACCCAATCAATGGTCTAAAAACATCAAGTGTATCGAAATCAAAATCTGATTGTTTAAACTGCTGTTTGAGGTCTCCTGAACCCTTCAGCAAAACCAAGTCAATGATTGGTTCTCAGTCAGAATGCCCTCTGGTTGCCCTTCAAAGACATCGCTCAAAATCGTACCAAATTAGACGTCAGTGGTGAAGTTCAAGTATGAAAACTTAAATGATCTTTCATTACCCTCAACGGACAAGAGAAAGACCACATGGCCTCTGACGTCAGAGTGGTGCAGCGGAAACAGAAAGGGCAACCAAGTCCAATCTCACGAGAACCCAAATCATAAACCGATCATTCTACCTTCTGTGTCGGCTCAAACTCATCCAGACGTTTCTGATACTGTTCAACTGATGTGTTCGATTCGCCGAGTTCTCCCGCAATCGCCGGGAATAACTCGTCCTCGGTCTTCATCACCCAATCAATTGTCTGCGAAAAAACAGAAAACATTCGTCACTTCAAATTTGTTCTTTTGAATTTCAACAAAACTGCCCATCTCAGTGGTGGTTACAACGGACACTATACAAGGCGCCAGTTAGCGTGGTCATGGGAAAGGCCCACTTCTCGCCATGGTTTGTACTGAGCGGTGTGTTTTTCACAGGATTTGGAGATTCCTATGATGCTTTAGCTTTAACCATTCCAATGCCTGTGAAAACCATACCACACGCCACAAACTGTGGCAAAAACCACTCTAATGGAAATGGCCTTAAGAGCAATTCAGAAAATACTGTAGTGAGATAATCTAAGATCTTATGTGAGGTTTTGAATTTCCATATTCACTTTGCAAACAATTGACTGGTGTGAAGACAGAAGATGAATGATTATTTTGCTGAAGAATTCAAAAGACCAAATACAAGAAGAAAACAACGAAAGTTAACAACAAGTTCCACACCTGTTTACAAGGTTTCAATATGCCATGAATGTGTCTCAGCAAATTACATGTATCTGAATGTTTTCTTCAGTGACTTCTCTATGATGCACTTGAACTCTGGCACAAAGTTCCTGAGTGTAGACCGAGTACACAAATCTTAAGGATTTGTCACAATATCATCATTTTGGACCTCGTCATCTTGGAGTTCTTAGAAACTGGGGCATGCGGACGTATATCTGGTAGGCAAATGTATATCTTGTGACCAATTGTGTTTGGATTTGCCTCCAGATGCTTGCACACAGGCTCTAATCTCCGCAGACAAACAAGATGGCGGGGCCGTCAAAACGATGAATTCTTCAGATGACCAGCGGTCGTTCCTGACGACGCCTTGTTTGTGTTACAGTAGAGATCAAGACTGTGTTCCTTACCTTCCTGGCATCCTGAATGAACTGAGCCCACTCTGATTTAAACTCTTTTCCTGACGTGACAGATTGTTGCCAGACTTCCATCAGGTTGGTGATATGTTCTTTACGGTCACGGAACGTGGTTATCATGGTCTCGACGTTGAAGACGGCTTTACGGGACTCGAGCTTCAAATCCTCTTCAGCCTAAAATAAGAATGAGAGAAGGGGTGGCGATAAAAGTAACAGACGTTTGGCCTTCTCAGCTGACCAGCAGACCAGCTTCAGTAACCACTGGCCTATCAAGGCTCCTCAGTGGCCCGATGGATCCTTACCTTTGGTGCTTCGTCGAGAAACTCCTTTCCTTTCTCTTCTTGCCCGTCATACAACTCCAGGGTGCTCGTCCATTTCTCTTCCACGTGTTTGATGATATTCTCACTGATGTCCTGGAGATAATGTCTGTTTGACTTCAATGTATCCTCAACACCATCCATATGTTGTGTCAGCTGAAACAAAAGAATTACATGTATGTAGAGTTGTACTGATGATTTGATTGGCATGTCAGAACACATACAGCGCCACCTTTTGCATGTTTCCCACTTACCTGATGAGCAACTTTCAAGTAGGAGACATATTTCAAGGCTAGACTGATTCGGAGATCGACGAGATCCTTCAGCGATGACCAGTTATCTTGTAAAGATTTCAACTTCTCCTCTGCCTCTGGTGCGTCTGAGTCTTCGGCCTTCACAAGATCCTGGACGGCCTCGGCCAGGGCTTCAACATCTCGGTTCTTAGCCTGAAAAGGGAAAATGATATTGAACATGTTACAGGGGTGGATCAAAAGAAAGGGGGCCGAGCCAGCCATTCCAGAGAATTCATGGTCAACTCTGACGACTTTTTCAAAATTTCCTGGTCAATTTCTAAGATTTTCCACCAAAAACGAGGGGGGGGGGCAGGCCAGGTAGGCCACTTACCCGTATGTCTTCTTCAAGCTGTTGATGTGCTTCCAGAAAGTCATTAGCACCATACAGATTATTTCCCATGTCGCGACTGTTGTTGAGGACGGCTTGCCCAACTTGGACCATCCAGGTATGAACCTGCAGAAACAACACAGAAATTATCATTCACTAGGATGTTTTCGTGTTCCGGTAATGTCTCTGGGGGTGACGGACCTGAACCAAAGGTGAGGCCCTCACAGGACGCTGAGATGAAGAGCCTGAATCCAGGGCTGGGTTGCACAAAACTCATGTTAGCGCTAACATGATGTTAGCGCTAACATCATGTTAAATGACGTAAAATGACAATGGATTTTGACGTCATCTAACATAAAAGTTAGCGCTAACACCATGTTAGAGCTAACATGAGTTTTGAGCAACTGGCCCCTGATCTTCATGCTGAGAGCAGGATCAGGAAATTTTTCTTTGAATATTGAGTTGAAAACCTTGATCTTGTAGAAGACGTAGAAAACTTGATGACTTACGCTGGTAAACTTCTCCTGGAATTCAATAAAGGCATCGCTCTTCTCCCCAACAACTGTGTGTTCCTTACACATCTCCTCCAACGCCGTACAACGCTGCTGCAGAGACTCAACCTACAAAGAGAGATTTTGCTGTGAGGTACCTGTAGACCAAGTTAGAAGTTTCTGAACCAATGGGTTACGAAATATGACGATCACGAACACTTCGCGATATGGTGACAGCTCACCTGTACAGACAGCCCTTACAAAACGAAGTCGAAATTTTTTGTAAAAAGAGCAATACCCCTGATCTGTGATTCCTTACCGTTCGTCTAACTCCATCGGCTCCAGGTTCGTCCTTACTGACCCTCTCAAGTAAGATACGACCATCGCGGAGCACGGGTGTCGTCACCTCTCCGATGGTGTTAGACAAAAAGGCGTGTTTCTCTGCTAGCATTGCACTGTTACGAGGCAGATCGGTCTGTGTCAGCTGGTTCTCAATTTGTTCAAGTTTTATGAATGCCTGAAATAACAATGTTGTCATATGTACCATGTACGGAATGAGTTTAGGTACCCATACACAGAATGAGAAGTTACTAGGCCATGTCAGTAAGACGACCTGATCCTGAGGAGATAAACAGCAACAGAGTTTATTTTCAGCCATGGTATGATCTACAGTACCGGTAGCGGACTTTGTCATCAACTTCGGCATGGTGGACTGCCAGTCAAAAGTTAGGCTCCATTGAACTGAAGTTCGACATGTACATGTAAACAACGAATCAAAACAAAGAGACGTACTTCCTGGGCCATTTTGAAGAAATTGGCCGCCAGGACGAGATTTTTTCTTCGATTATCGAGTCGGACCATGAAGTTCTCACAGCACTCATCGATCAGCTTCAAACGCTGGCGGATTCCCTCCTCGTCATAGTGTGTCGCTTGAAGGAGGTGATCGGCGTGACGGACCAGGCGAAGGACGGCATCCTGCATGTCCTACAAGATAAAACAATAATCCAGTTCTTCACAATTCTGGTTCGGAAAATAAAACGTAGATTTGATAAGCTTGGAATGTTCTGCACAAGTAGGAGAGACCTCTAAGTCATGAACCAGCCAGGTGTAGATTGGAGAGAACAGCATGTCAGTATGGGTCCACCAGAAATAAGATCTTTACCTTTGCCTGATGTTCAAATCTGTAGTGGTTCTCTTGTAGATTTCTGGCGGCCGAAACTGAGTCTCCGAGATCAGTCTGATTGAGATAGGTGTCACCAACGTCTCTGTACCAGTCTGAGAGCTGCAACGGAAATCACTAAGTTTGGAATCATTTCATCATATATTACGCAGCTAAGCGGACTCGTCTTATCCATACCTGGATGTCATGTCCACCACCAGAAAGACCCTCACTTGCCCTGATCATAAGTCAACTGGTTCTCTTTCCTTCCAAAAGGCGTCAGCCATAGGGATGACCGGCCTGGATCCAGGGAGTCTGTACCCCTGCTCTCGGCAACCAATGATTTTTTGTCAGCACTGGCCGGAAATCGCATCTCAGTAATTCATTCAGATGTTATCATTTTCTGGGGGAGCATTCCAAACCCCCTCTTTGCAGGTGCAACACTCAATGGCCACCATCCTCAGACTCCCCCCCC